>CM039140.1:4860375-5139386 GCA_022036555.1 Microstegium vimineum | reverse complement strand
TGTCAATTACGAGATGTGACATGAGTTTATAGATATATTTGTACCTAGGGTCGGTCGACCCTAGGGCGATCGCCATCTCCACCAAGTCTCCACTGACCTCCCATCTTCCCCCAAAAGTACCCCATGCCCCTTACACACTATAAATAGGTGTGTTGGCACCATGGAAGATGCATCACTAAAGATCACATCAAGAGTATAGATGGCAACGGGGCGGGTGGAGCATATGCGGATCCGCACCCGAGACCTGACAACGAAACCTGAACCCGCCCCGATCCCCCTGACGGGGCAGCATCTGCCCCCGCCCCCGAACCCGCCGGTCCCCGAAACCCGCAAGCGGAGAGGAACGGGGAGGATGATGCTGGTAGGAGGCAGCAGGCGCGGGGCGACTAGATCCGGCGTGAGGCGGCGGGATCCGGTGGAGGCATGGGGTCGGCAGGATCCGGTGGAGGTGTGGCGCCAGAGGGTCGTCGGAGGCGCGTGGCGGTGGGATCCGGTGGAGGGCGGAGGCAGGCCGGCGGATCCGATGGAGGTGCGACGCCACCACGCCAGAGGGCGGCGGAGACGCGAAGCCGACGGGATCCATCGAAGGCTCGGAGGGGAGTGGGGTGTAGGGTCGAGATTGCGGACTAGAGGGGGGGTGAATAGTCTTTTCTAAAAACTTATGCACAACGGCTAACCGAAACAAATGCGGAATTAAAACTATCGGTCTAGCCAAGACTATACCCCTCTATTTATAACTTTAGCACCTAGCAAAAGATACTACTTGGGCTCACTAAGGTGCAAAGCTAGGAAGCTCACCTAAACGAGTCTATGTTGCAAGGTCACACAAACCTCCAAGAGTAACAAGCACCACCGGCTTGCAACACGATCACCTAGTGCCACACGAAGCTATCTCTCAAAGCAATGCACTAGAGATCACTCACTCGCAATTGGATCACACTATTGCTTGCACAAGTGAGTTATTGGGCTCTCAAACCAAGCACACTATAGGCAACACATGCCCAAGGTGCATAACCAGCCCCAAGGGCCGGCCAAGGGCTATAAATAGCCTCCCCATTGAAACTAGCCGTTTTGCCACATCACTGGGCTTCCTGCGTAGGCTCCGGACGCAAGTCACACAGGGGGTCCGGACCAAGCCACGCGCGTCCGGACCCCTGCCTGTTTGAATTCGCCCGTTGGCACGCTCGCCGATCACTGCCACATGCCTCCGGACGCAGTCAACAGTCCACCTCCGGATTAATGCACGCTGCGTCCGGACTCCAGCAGAGAGCTCCCCGAGAGCCAAAAACCTCCGGACGCGCGTCCGGAGTTCACCGTCCGGACTGCAAACAATGTCCGGATCTCCTCTGTCAGCTCTGCTCAGTTAGGGGGGCAGGCGACCGGACGCACAACCAATGGTACGGATTGCCCATGCCCCTTGCGTCTAGACTCGCTCCACCGAGCGTCCGGATCTCACAGATTCGGCCGAGACCTAGGGTTAGGTTCCGGACGCAAACAATGGTCCGGACCCTACTGTCTCTTGCGTCCGGATTCCGGTTTTCAGCCGAGACTCCTCCGCACTTCTTCCTTTGCTTCTCAAGTGCTAACACAAATGTGATCACCACCTTGTGCATGTGTGTTAGCGTTTTCACAATCATTTTCAAAGCATTTTTCACTTGCTCTTACTGCGCCACTCGATCCTAATACATCACAAAGTTAGATCGCTCACGGTGGCACTAGATAACCGATATGCAAACAAGTTTGCCCCTCTTGATAGTACGGCTATCTATCCTAAACCCGGTCATATACTTCTCTACACACCAATGACCGGTGAAATGAAATGCCCTATAGGTTATACCTTTGCCTTGCGCATTCCATTTCATCTCCTTCTCCAATGTTGATGCAACACATGCACCAACCTATCACCAAATGATATGATCCACTTCACATCATCACGTGACCGTATTGGTTCATCGATCTTGACCTCACTTGCTCTTCACCGTTACCTTGGTCCATCGGCACCAAGCATCACCCGCTTGCCCTTCACACTTGCAACCGGTCCATCAAGCCAAGCCTCATCTTGATCTTCTCCACCTTGATCACATGACTCCATGTCATGTTTCATGTGCAATTAAGCTCCTTCATCACTCAATTACCTGTGAACTAATCTCCTGTGTATATATCACTTAAACACGTATTAGTTCACCTAAGTTGTCACTCAATTACCAAAATCACACAAGGACCTTTCAATCTCCCCCTTTTTGGTAATTGATGACAACTCTACAAAGATATGGAATTTAAGATCATTTTGGACATTATGCCATTTATCCATCATTTACGCTCTATGCCAAGAATTGGATAAATGCCACAAAGTCCGACTTGGTAGTGATAGCTCCCCTACATGTGTGCTCACAAAGGTTTGAATTAAGCTTTGCACACATGCATGAATATGAGATTTGGGAGTGCTAGCACTACTAAGTGATGCTAAGGGATATAGGATAAACCTTTGAAGATACCCATGTAGTTGCACTTTTGAAGTTCATCCTTAGCACCATGGTTAGCTAGATATCATCAAAAACACTAGAAACCCCGTGAGATCAACATTAGAAGCAAGGTTTCTAGATACCACGAGTAGGAACCAAAAAATCTAGCTTACCAACCTATGTATGCTAGTTTATCAAATCATCATTCAAATCCTATAACTAGCATACACCATACAAGCATGCATATAAAGATAATACTTATGCAATCTACAAGCAAGCACATGAATATGCACATATCAAATGCAATCAATCAAGTTCATGAGCTTGCCCCCTACTTGTGTGCATCTCATCTCTTAGTCCAAGACTTTAATCCTTTGATCTTGTTCCCTTGTTCATGTCCATGTCTCTTTCCTTAGTGCATGTCCATTAATATATCTGTCGGTGTTATGACCCGGGGGTCAAGACCACCAACGAGTAAATTTGTATATCGCGTGCTCCCTCTCTCAGACGTGATGCAAGATGGACACAAGATTTATCCTAGTTTGGGCAAGAAGGCCCTACGTCCAGCGGGGGGAGGATGACTTGTATTATCTCGCACCCAAAGCGTGCTCGTACAGGGGGGGGGGGTACAAGCTGTGTTACACGGATCGGGCCACCGAGGAGTCGATCGAGCGGCTATGTGTGTGTGTGTGAGGCGTGGTCTAGGGTCCCTGAGGGCCGAAGTCGGATCAGAGTCCCAGATGAAGTGGGAGCCGACCGAGAGAGACTCCAACCTCCTCTTGAAATCTGGAAAAAGAAGTCCCGAAAGAGAAGTCTGGAAAGAGAAGTCTCGAAAGAGCCCTCCCCTCACTCTACCTCGGCGTCCCCCTTTTATAGACCAAGGGGGAGACTCGAGGGTACAGGGTCCTAACAGTAGAAGTATGGGCGGCGCATCCACGACACAGTGTTGGCGAAGAGACATCGAGCACTGTGGCGGCGTGGTCTTCCCGTCCTTCAGGCGTCCCCGGTCGTGGCATCAGTAGAAGTCGTCGCAGTACAGTGTCCGCAGGCGGGCACGAGTCCCATGGCCGAAGCGGGACGGGGCGGATGGGACGTCTTCCGTACCGGAGTTGTTGAAGAGGAGGGGGTCGAGCCCCCGATCGAGGGGGGGGGGTCGAGCCCCGTATGACTCCGTCACGTTCCCGAAGTCGTCGTCGAGGGTCGCACTGTTCACTTTCCGAGGGGTACTGTAGAAGTCCATACTCGCGTAGTGGCGGCAGTGGCGGCACAGTTGACGGGAGTCGGGGACTGGACGGGGAGTTGGCGGATTTGACAATGGACGCAGGCGCCCATGTCGTCAGGCGGGTTTACTTTTACCCATGCCGGAGTGGTTGGGTTAATCGAGCCCTCGTCCGTCGACGGCGCTTGGAAGGTCGAGGCGTCGACAGGTTGAGGAGGTCGAAGTCGAGGTAGAGGTGGGGGGGTCGTTCGTTCGACCCCTCGTCCGTCATCGAGGTAGAGCCGAGGGGTCGTTCGTTCGACCCCTCGTCCGTCATCGAGGTAGAGCCGGGGGGTCGTTCGTTCGACCCCTCGTCCGTCATCGAGGTAGAGCCGGGGCAGTGGCTGGTTTCCGCAGTCGGTGTAGCGGGGGCCCTCGATTGACGGGCCGGGTCTTACCGAACAGTAGGCTGATCCTTGCCTTAAGAATGGTTGCTATGTTTAGCGTTAATTTATCGAAGGGTTTAGGGTACCCCTTACCTTCATACCCGACAGTAGCCCCCGAGGCCCCAGAGGAGTGATTTAGAACTCCTCTGGGGGGCTATGATACACGTTTCTCGGAGGGAGTAAGACTTGCCCGAGGGTTTTATCCTCGATCTGCAGGATTAGTGAGAAATCCGATTCTCCGTGGGGTGCGCGCGAGCGCACCCGCGGGGGTAGCCCCCGAGGCCCCAGAGGAGTGATTTAGAACTCCTCTGGGGGCTAAAATACGTTGTGTAGTGAGGTTTTTTAAGGATACCTGGAGACGCGGCACCCTGTCGAGGGGTCGATCCCGTTCCTTTTCCTGCAAAGAGAAGTGTTCGAGGGCGGCTGTCGAACCCTACCGAGGGCCAGCCTTCGCTCCCTCGATCACCACTGGAGTCAGAGCGCCCCGCCCGAGAGGTCGACTCTGTCTGCCAGGTTACGAGTTTTCGACCCTCTTTCGTCGAGGGGTGCCGTGCGTAGTCGGGCCCTCGAGCCCTCGAATGGCTATGCCTTCACTACCCCATAGCGTCCTTCCCACGGATCCTTTCGCTCGGATCGTGGGGTGAAGAGCATCGAGCTATCCTCGTTAGGACGACGAGCCCGAAGTCTTCGGTGAGCTGTTCTCGGGCATGAGTCCATTAGAAATGGTGCCCTGTACGGGTAAAAATCCGAGTGAGAACTCGACCCCGTTCGATAGGGATCGACTAGCGGCCCGGAGGCGTTCTCATTGTCAAGCAAGCCGTACGGCTCGCTAAGCACGACCATATGGACCACCAAGGTGCCAACCCCGTTCGATAGGAGTTGGTGGCTCGATGCCTCCCAGCGTAGGGATCCTTACGTGTTCCTAGGTATGCCTCGGATATGCCCCAGGGAGCCTCGAGAGTTCATTCTCGAGGCTCCGGGGACATCCCTGACTCGTGTACTCGAGGGCGGCTGTCAAACTCCGTTCGTGGAGCCAGCCTTCGCTCCCTCAAGATTTGGGGGTGGACCGGAGTCCGATAACCATGGGTCCTTCCTGACCTCAGGTACTCGAGGGCGGCTGTCGAACCCTATGTAAGGGCCAGCCTTCGCTCCCTCAAGATTTGACGGATGGTTCGTCATCCGACGCTATCCTCAGGAGGAGGAGTCCGACCTTGTGGACCGCCGAGGGGAGAAGCAGGTGGTTGTTGTATTGAACTTGGGGACATACCTGTGTCGGAGCTCTCGAGGGAGGCTGTTGAACCCCGGACGGGCCAGCCTTTACCCCTTCAAGGCCATGGAACGATCTGCAGTTGACGACCGGAGGCCCTGTCAGGCCTCGAGCACTCGAGGGGGGCTATCGAGCCCGTTCGTAGGCCGACCTTTGTCCCCTCGAGATTTTGGGGGTGGACCGAGGTCCTAACTCGAGGTCATTTCTGGCCTCGGGCACTCGAGGGTAGCTGTCAAACCCTCTTTCGAGGGCCAGCTCTCGCTGCCTCAAGATTCCTTACCCTCGAAGATGACGTTTCCGGCCGCGTGCCTTTTTAGGCGGTGTCCGTTCGGCGCAACAGTGCGGTTACAGCGCGGAGTGCGGCGCGGAACCCGATGATGGGACGTTACGCCTTATCCTGGAGGGAATACGAGGAAGGAAGTACAGGCGAATTAAATGCGGAGATTCTCTTGCCTGTGCCGGATCCGTCCGTTGGCCTCCCGCGTATAAATAGTGAGGGCGAGGCGTCCGGTGCCCTTTACACGCACTTGCCTTCCCCGCCTCCTTGCCTTCGTCTTCCTTGCCTCCCTTTCTCTGCTTTCGGGTTTTGACCGTTATGTGCCTGTTTCGGCAGAGCTTGCGGAGGAGAATGCCTGCGCTCAAAAGGACCTGGACAATCTTCAGGGGCTGCTGAGCACCGAGGTGAACCTCAACGCGACGCTCTCGGCCGCCATCAACACCTTCTGCGATGACCTCTCGGTCGAGCAGGAGCTCGAGGGGGACACTCGGGGGGAATCCCTGTTGCTCCGCTTCTACGCCATGACGCGGGGGGTGACGGAGAACGTCCGAGCCGCCCTGCATGTGGGGGTGAAGCGGGCCCTCGTGGTCGTCAACTCCTTCTACGACGTGGATCTCAACCTCGTTGTCGACGGGTTCGCCACCGACCCGGATCTGACCGAGGAGCAGAACGACGCGAGGTGTCAGGAGCTGATGGACCACGCGGAGGTGCCCGGAGGCCAGCTGGCGAAACTCTTCGAGCCCGACGTGATCCCCTCGGCGGACGAGTAGCCCTTGGGAGATGTCGACGGGTGGTCGCGGGCCTGCGAGCCATATCTGGACAAAAAAGGTCCATGTAATAGTTAGGCCACTGTACCAATACAATGCCAAGCCCCGAGGGCTTTTTGTATATAATGCATTTTGATCGATGTGCACAGAGTTAATTTTATTTTTTCGAGCTTTCCCTGCTTTTCTTTGCCTGAGTCGACGCCTGCGAGATAAGTGTTCGACGCACGCTCTTATCCTTGGAAGGGGGGTGGCGAGTAGGGATACCGTAGCCCTAGGGCGTAGGTGAGTCCCTGACTCGACGGCACCCTCGACCCTTAGGGAACTCGAGGCGTCTTTACTTAGTTCAGAAGCGTACTCGAGGGAAAGGATGAGAGGGAGAGTCGAGTTTCGAAAAAACATTCGAGTTTTTCGGAGACCTAGGAGGGGGGTGCCCCCCCTGTTAGCCCCCGAGGGAGGCTCGACTTTGCTGAGGCAAAGTTGAGGCTACCTTAGTGCTGTGGATGGGTTCGTCTCGTTACTTCTACTTCTCGAGCTCTCTCTGCCTTTCTTTGCCTGAGTCGACGCTCGTGAACTTAAGTGTTCGACGCATGCTCTTATCCCTGGAAGGGGGGTGGCGAGTAGGGATACCGTAGCCCTGGGGCGTAGGTGAGTTCCTGACTCGACGACACCCTCGACCCTTAGGGGGTTCGAGGCGCCTTTACCTAGTTATGAAGCGTGCTCGAGGCGAAGAACGAGAGGGGGTCGAGTTTCGAGAAAAAGCGTACGGGTTTTTTCGGGGACTTAGGAGGGGGGTGCCCTTCTGCTAGCCCCCGAGGGGAGCTCGACTTTGTGCGGGCAAAGTCGAGGCTACCTTCGGGCTACGAACGAACGTGAAATGTGTTTCGAGAACATTTTATTCATTCGGGAATTTGTACATAAATGCGGAAATGTACAAGGCTCTGGGGCCTCAGGGAAAGAAGCGACGTAGCTGTTTGATGTTCCACGCGTTGGTGAAGAGCTCTCCCTTCTCGTTCTTCAGTTTGTAAGTGCCGGGCTTCAGCACCTCTGCCACGATGAAGGGTCCCTCCCAAGGTGGTGTCAGCTTGTGACGCCCCTTGCTGCTCTGTCGACGACGCAGAATGAGGTCGCCGACGTTGAGGTCCCTTTTGCGCACATTCTTGTCGTGGTAGCGTCGTAGCGTCTGCTGGTACTGGGCCGACTTGAAGAGGGCCATGTCACGAGCTTCCTCGAGCTGGTCGAGGGAGTCCTCTCGGGCTACCGTGTTGGCTTGCTCGCTGTAGGCTTTCAGTCGAGGGGACCCGTACTCGAGGTCGGTGGGGAGGACGGCCTCGGACCCATAGACCAAGAAGAACGGGGAGAACCCCGTAGCTCGACTCGGTGTCGTTCAGAGACTCCATAGCACAGCGGGCAGCTCTTTGACCCATCTCTTTCCATGTCTGTTCAGCCGGTCGAAGATCCTTGGCTTGAGGCCCTGCAAAACCATGTCGTTGGCACGCTCGACCGGACCGTTAGTTCGAGGGTGGTCAACTGCAGACCAGTTCACCCTGATGTGGTGATCGTCACAGAAGTCCAGGAACTTTTGGCCGGTGAACTGCGTGCCATTGTCGGTGATGATGACGTTGGGGACCCCAAAGCGGTGGATGATGTCGGTGAAGAATAGCACGGCTTGCCGAGACTGGATGTTGGCGATGGGCCAAGCCTCGATCCACTTCGAGAACTTGTCGACAGCCACGAGAAGGTGAGTGTGCCCACCCTTGGTTCTTTTCAGGGGACCGACCATGTCGAGCCCCCATACTGCGAACGGCCAAGTTATGGGTATCATCTAAAGAGCTTGGGCGGGTAGGTGGGTCTGCCTGGCGTAGAATTGGCATCCCTGGCAGGATCGAATGAGTTTGGTGGCGTCGTTGACAGCCGTCGGCAGTAGAAGCCCTGTCGAAAGGCACTTCCTACCAGTGTTCTTGGCGCCGCATGGTGGCCACAAGCCCCCGAGTGTAGGTCCTTCAGCAGTGCCCTCCCCTCCTCGAGGGTGAGGCAGCGTTGAAGTACGCCCGACGGGCTACGTCAATATAGCTCGCGGCCATCCCCGTACAAGACGTAGGTTTTGGCACGTCGAGCTACTCGACGGGTTTCCGTGCAGTCTTCTGGCAGTTCGCATCGCGTCAGGTACTCGAGGTAGGGAGCGCGCCAATCTGTCGGAGGGGTTGGCGTCGAGGCGGCCCCGTCGATCTCCATGACCTCTCCCCCGCTCGAGGGGGGATCGGTCGAGGGGGGGTGGGTCGACCCCTTGCTCGAGGACGGGAGCCCCGAGCCTAGGTCAACGGATGGCGTGTGCAGATCCCTCGAGAAGATGTCGGGGGGGACCGTCCCTCGAGTAGACGCGATTTTGGCCAGTTCGTCGGCAGCTTCGTTGTACCGACGGGCCACGTGGTTGAGCTCGAGGCCGTAGAACTTGTCCTCGAGCTTTCGGACCTCCTTGCAGTAGGCTTCCATCTTGGGATCGTGGCAGCTCGAGTCTTTCATCACTTGGTCGATCACCAACTGAGAGTCCCCTCGCACGTCGAGGCGTCGGACCCCGAGCTCGATGGCGATGCGCAAGCCGTTGACGAGGGCCTCGTACTCGGCGACGTTGTTGGAGGCGGGGAAGTGGAGGCGGATGACATATCGCATATGGACCCCTGAGGGTGATACGAATAGCAATCCCGCGCCTGCTCCCGTCTTCATCAGTGATCCGTCGAAGTACATGGCCCAGAGCTCGCTCTGAACCTGCGCTGGGGGTAGTTGGATGTCGGTCCATTCTGCAACGAAATCTGCCAGTACCTGAGACTTGATAGCCTTTCGAGGGGCGTAGGAGAGGGCCTCCCCCATGAGCTTGGCGGACCACTTGGCGATCCTTCCCGATGCCTCCCGGTTCTGGATTATCTCTCCGAGGGGGAAAGATGAAACCACAGTGACCGGATGGCCCAGGAAGTAGTGTTTGAGCTTACGCCGAGTGAGGACGACCACGTACAGCAGCTTCTGGATGTGGGGGTACCTCGTCTTGGTTTCGGAAAGGACCTCGCTCACGAAATAGACAGGCCTCTGAACCGGCAGGGCGTGTCCTTTTTCCTCCCTCTTGACTACTATGACCGCGCTGACTACCTGCGTAGTCGCCGTGACATAGAGCAGGAGGGGCTCGGCCGGGCTCGGGGGGACCAAGACCGGGGGCGAGGTGAGCAAGACCTTGAGCCTCGAGAGGGATTCCTCGGCTTCGGCGGTCCACGCGAAGTGTTCCGTCTTCTTCAGGAGTCGATAAAGGGGTAGGGCCTTTTCTCCGAGCCTCGAGATGAAGCGACTGAGGGCGGCAAGGCACCCAGTAACCCTTTGCACGCTCTTGAGGTCTTTGATCGGGCCCATCCTCGTGATGGCGGTTACCTTCTCGGGATTGGCCTCGATGCCGCGCTGGGAAACTATGTATCCTAAGAGCATGCCTCGAGGGACCCCGAAGACACACTTCTCAGGATTTAGTTTTATGCGGTTAGCCCTGAGGCACCCAAACGCAATCTCGAGGTCTCCGACTAGGTTTCCGACGGTTCTGGACTTGACCACGATGTCATCGACGTAAGCCTCGACGGTCGGCCCTATGTGTTTCCCGAAGACGTGGAGCATGCATCGCTGGTAGGTGGCCCCGGCATTCCGCAAGCCGAAGGGCATTGTGAGGTAGCAAAACATGCCGAAAGGAGTGATGAAAGAGGTTGCGAGCTGATCGGACTCCTTCATCTTTATTTGGTGGTAGCCGGAATACGCATCAAGGAAGCAAAGGGTTTCACATCCCGAAGTGGAATCTACTATTTGGTCGATGCGAGGTAGAGGAAAAGGAACCTTAGGACATGCTTTATTCAAACTAGTGTAATCTACACACATCCTATCCTTCCCATTCTTTTTCTTTACAAGCACGGGATTAGCTAACCACTCGGGATGATGTACCTCCTTGATGAATCCGGCCTTCAAAAGCTTGTCGACCTCCTCCCCGATGATCCTGCGCTTCTCCTTGTCGAAGCGGCGCAGGCGTTGCTTCACCGGTTTGGACCCGGCTCGGATGTCCAAGGAGTGCTCGACGACTTCCCTCGGGATGCCCGGCATGTCCGAGGGACTCCATGCAAACACATCGGCGTTCGCGTGGAGAAAGTCGACGAGCACGGCTTCCTATTTTGGCTCGAGGGTGGCACTGATCGTCAGCACCTTCCCGTTCGCGAGGCCGGGGTCGAGCGGGACGGTCTTGGTGTCTTCCGCCGGCTTGAAGTTGCCAGCATGACGCTTGGGGTCGGGGATCTCTCCGGACAAGTCGTCGAGGGCCGCGAGGATAGCCGAATCCTCGCGGGCTTCGGCTTTTTCCACGCACTCGACGTCGCAGTCGTATGCGTGCTCGTAGAGAGGTGTCGACGGTGATGACCCCCGAGGGCCCCGGCATCTTGAGCTTGAGGTAGGTGTAGTTCGGGACCGCCATGAACTTGGCGTACCCCGGTCTACCGATGATGGCGTGGTAGGTGCCTCGCCACGCGACCACCTCGAAGGTCAGCTCTTCCTTTCGGAAGTTCGAGGGGACGCCGAAACAGACCGGTAGCTTGATGCGGCCGATCGGGAGTGCCTTCTTCCCTGGGACGATCCCATGGAATCCCCCCGCGCTGGGCAGGAGCATGGTCCTCGGGATCCCCAGGAGGTCGAGGGTCTCGGCGTAGATGATGTTGAGGCTGCTCCCCCCGTCCATGAGCACCTTGCTAAGGCGGGTGTTGAGGATGATCGAGTCAACGACGAGCGGGTAAACCCTGCGTTGGGGATGTGCTCGGGGTGGTCGTCCTGATCGAAGGTGATCGGCGTGTGGGACCAGTCGAGGTACCGTGGGGCCTGGGCCCGAACGGAAAAGACTTCTCGACGCTCCCTCTTGCGTTGGCGCGTGGTGAGGCGGGTCGAGGGTCCCCCGTAGATCATGTAGCAGTCGTGGATCTCGGGGAAGCCTCCCTTTTGAACATCGCCCCTGACGTGGACGTCACAGGGCGGGTCTTCCTTGCCGTCGTCTCTTCTAGGACCAGGAGGGACGAAGTGCCTACGAAGCATGTGGCAATCCTCAAGGCGGTGGTTGGCTGGCCCCATATGGTAGGGGCAAGGTTCTTTCAGCATCTTGTCGAAGACACCCCCGTCGGGAGGGGCCCCTCGAGGCTTCCACTTGTCCGTTGCAGCGACAAGGTCGTCGGGGTCGTCGTCGTGCTCGACGTTGGGCTCGACGTTGCGCCGGCCCGGTTGGTTCTTCTTCTTCTTCTTCTTCCGGCCGCCGTTGCCGTCGTTGTTCCTCCTGGGCCCCTTGTTTCTCGTGGGCCTATCATCCGAGCCCCCGGGTTCATCCGCGTTGCCCTCCCCCTTCGCTGGGGGAATCTGGAAGAATGCGCCAACGGCCTCCTCGCTGGCCGCGTAGTTGGCGATGACGTCCATGAGCTCGTTGGCGGTTTTGGGGATGTTTCGCCCCAGCTCCCGCACCAACTCTTTGCAGGTTGTCCCGGCGATGAACGCCGTAATGACCTCGTGGTCGGAAATGTGAGTCAGTGCGGTACGCTGCTTCGAGAATCGGCAGGTGAAGGCGCGGAGGGTCTCTCCTGGTTTCTGCTTGCAGCTGCGAAGATCCCAGGAGTTGCCCGGGCGCTTGTAGGTGCCCTTGAAGTTGCCCTCGAAGATCCGAACCAGGTCGGACCAGTCCTGGATCAAGTCCGGGGGTAGCTCCTCGAGCCACCTTCGAGCGGTATCGGAGAGGAACAATGGGAGTTGCCGGATGATGACGAGGTCATCTTTGGCTCCCCCCAGCTGGCATGCCAGCCTGAAGTCGGCAAGCCAGAGCTCTGGCTTGGTTTCGCCGTTGTATTTGATCAGGCTGGTGGGTGGACGGAAGCGTACGGGCAGGGAAGCCCGCCGGATAGTTCTTCCGAAGACTCGAGGCCCCGGCGGCTCCGGAGACCGACATCGGTCTTCGTCGCTGTCGTAGCGCCCGCCTCGGTGAGCGCTGTAGCCTCGAGCCTCGGCGTCGCCATATCGACGTCGATTGTTCACTCGAGGGGGGAGGTCATCGACGAGGCGTTCCTGGACCGGTCGTGGCTCGACCCTGCCCTGGGGCGCCTTGTTCTGGTGGACAGAGGCCTCCCGATTTTGTCGAGGGGGCACTGCTTGCCGCTCAGAGGCAGCCCCTCGACGCCTCGAGGCCGAGCTCTCCGCCTGCTAGACGGCCGCAGTCTGGAGTAACCCCTGGATCTCCTCCCTGATACGTTGTGCCTGGGGGGTCGATGGCGCCGGCATGTCGCGGAGCAGCATCGCGGCTGCCTCGACATTCTGGCTAGCGCGGTTGAAGACTCGGGGTTCGGCGTTCCCCTCCTCGACGATCTGTCGGTGGACCTCCCGGGCCCGCTGGCGAGCTCCTCCACCCTGATGACACCCTCGATCCCGCTCGAGTGCGTGTTCGAGCTGCTGAAGACGCAGGCGCTCCTCCTCGAGCTTGCCGAGGAGCTCTCGGACCTGTGTAATCTGTACGTCGGGGGTGGATCGGCTCTACGAGGGCTTGGGGGAATGGCACCTCGATGTGGTGTGGCGTTGGCCCCTCTCCCCTCTTCGGTGTCCGCGGTGTCGTCGACGTCGTCCTGGAGGACGGTTTGTTCGTCGAGATGGAAGCACTCCCGGGTGGAGTCGTAACTCTCGTCGGGAGAGTCCAAGTCGAAGTCGGCGTGGTAGAAGTGGGGGAAGAGCCTGCCCCTTTCTTCCTCCTCCAGGCGCCGCCGTAACGTGCCCCACGTACGGGGCAGTTCTGGCTCGCCCGGTGAAGGGGTGGTGACGGGATCGGCCGTCGCCCACGACGGCATCCATGGAGACTCGTCGTATGTATGTATTTGCTGCCTTGCGAAAGCAGAATAGAGTCCGGCACTGTTGCGGAGCCCATACGGGAGCGGGTCGCGCGGTGGTGACGGGGTCGTGGGTGTCGGAGAAGCCACGGGAGCCTCCGGGATGATGACGTGGAAGAGCCGAAGTCCCGTTCTGGGAGACGCCCGCCCTCGACCCACAGGTGTGGGTCAAACGGACCCCTAGGGGAGGGGGCCGTGTCGCCAGCCGGGACCGAGGGGACGGCATCTGGCACCCCAGAATTTGCTCGACGGCGAGCGCGTCGAAGCCGCTCGCGCCTCCTCCTGATCGCAGGCCAGAGTCGCAAGCGGAGGGACCGTCGTCTGATCCTTGCTGGCTCCGGCGCAGCGGAGCTGCCGATGTCTAGGCCACGGGTGGAAGGAAAGACTATGAAGTCGCCCTGGTCCGTGGAAACGAACCCTAGACTACCGAACCAGATGACGGTGTTGGGCGGAAACGGTGGGATGGTGAAATCCATCTGAGAGAGTAGTTCGGAGTTGATCGACACGCGAACCCCCCTACCTGGCGCGCCAACTGTTGGTGTTATGACCCGGGGGTCAAGACCACCAACGAGTAAATTTGTATATCGCGTGCTCCCTCTCTCAGACATGATGCAAGATGGACACAAGATTTATCCTGGTTCGGGCAAGAAGGCCCTACGTCCAGCGGGGGGAGGATGACTTGTATTATCTCGCACCCAAAGCGTGCTCGTACAGGGCGGGTACAAGCTGTGTTACACGGATCGGGCCACCGAGGAGTCGATCGAGCGGCTATGTGTGTGTGTGAGGCGTGGTCTAGGGTCCCTGAGGGCCGAAGTCGGATCAGAGTCCCAGATGAAGTGGGAGCCGACCGAGAGAGACTCCAACCTCCTCTTGAAATCCGGAAAAAGAAGTCCCGAAAGAGAAGTCTGGAAAGAGAAGTCTCGAAAGAGCCCTCCCCTCACTCTACCTCGGCGTCCCCCTTTTATAGACCAAGGGGGAGACTCGAGGGTACAGGGTCCTAACAGTAGAAGTATGGGCGGCGCATCCACGGCACAGTGTTGGCGAAGAGACATCGAGCACTGTGGCGGCGTGGTCTTCCCGTCCTTCAGGCGTCCCCGGTCGTGGCATCAGTAGAAGTCGTCGCAGTACAGTGTCCGCAGGCGGGCACGAGTCCCATGGCTGAAGCGGGACGGGGCGGATGGGACGTCTTCCGTACCGGAGTTGTTGAAGAGGAGGGGGTCGAGCCCCGTATGACTCCGTCACGTTCCCGAAGTCGTCGTCGAGGGTCGCACTGTTCACTTTCCGAGGGGTACTGTAGAAGTCCGTACTCGCGTAGTGGCGGCAGTGGCGGCACAGTTGACGGGAGTCGGGGACTGGACGGGGAGTTGGCGGATTTGACAATGGACGCAGGCGCCCATGTCGTCAGGCGGGTTTACTTTTACCCATGCCGGAGTGGTTGGGTTAATCGAGCAATCGTCCGTCGACGGCGCTTGGAAGGTCAAGGCGTCGACAGGTTGAGGAGGTCGAAGTCGAGGTAGAGGTGGGGGGGGGGGTCGTTCGTTCGACCCCTCGTCCGTCATCGAGGTAGAGCCGGGGGGTCGTTCGTTCGACCCCTCGTCCGTCATCGAGGTAGAGCCGGGGCAGTGGCTAGTTTCCGCAGTCGGTGTAGCGGGGGCCCTCGATTGACGGGCCGGGTCTTACCGAACAGTAGGCTGATCCTTGCCTTAAGAATGGTTGCTATGTTTAGCATTAATTTATCGAAGGGTTTAGGGTACCCCTTACCTTCGTACCCGACAATATCTTTGTTCACTAATCTCTCCCCCTTTGTCATCAATTTACATAAAAGGTATGCTTCTCTATTGATGCAAGGTTGCACTAGGGTAGATGGTTGATACTTGTATCTTCTTATTTTTGATGGACACCAACATATATGTATTGGAATGACTCTTCATGTAAGATCATTGACCATTATACCATTGAGTAGGGCAACTCCTTGTGGTCAAAGCAATTATCATCAAAATGAACTTTGCAAGCAAGAGAACTATGATTTGATCACTTAAAGTTGAGGATCACTTGTTAACTTGTAGGATATCACTTATGACATACCACGTGTAGGATATTGCTTGAATGAAGACACATGTGGGCTATCACAAGTATGCTAGAACTAGACATCTTTTGCAAGTACCAATATAAAAGTTGATACTATTTGAAAGATTAGCATAAGTCTAGATACCACTTGTAGGTTACATCTTGATATCCATTTGCATTGTTGTCTTGTGCTTGAACTAGATTCTTCTTCATGAGCTTCTATATTGGACTTGAACTAACATAAATAGCATAAGCTTCCAAGTTCAGTTTAAACCCTCTCTAAGCTTGTTCACACGCATTGAGCGGTTATCTTATAGAGGTTGTACTTGTCACTTATACAATCCATGAATAGATCAAGTACTTAGGTTTACTAACTCCTGAACAAACTTATATACTACCACTAGATACAAAAAATCAATCAAGCAATAGTGGTAGGCTATAAGCATAAAGATAAAATTCATTTAATTTTTCATGAATGGGCACTATATATGACTATATGCACTAAACATGTCCTAAGTAATGGATGTATGCATATGTAAAACAATTTCACCTTTGCTATGTTGGAGTAGAGGATAGTCACATAGATTTCATCTCCAATTAGCAATGTGAATTCCAATTAAGAGCATGGTGAAGACCAATGAATACCAATTAGAATACCAATCTTCACCCATATGAATTGAGTCCCACTAATGATCAAGTGCACTTCTTATTGTGGCTGACTTGCTTCTTTTCTTGATCAATGCTTGCATGAGAGAATACCAAATGATGTACCACTTGTAGAGGATGATACTATTTGTATATCATGATACACATGTAGGTTGAATTCACGAATCTCTCTCTTTTGGATGTTGCTTGCTTTCTTTTGATCAATCCTATTGATAGCTTCAACTAAGCATCTCAAAATGATTTCTAGATCACCACTTCCATGTTAGCCTTCCAAGTAACGTTCTTGGTTTACCTACACAAGGCGGTAAGCCCCTACAAAAGGGAGAAGTGACCTCTCTCCAAGAACCATCCTTGACACTCACTTGAAATTGTTTTGTTTGATTGATCTTCATCTTGAGTACTAATCATGTGCCAAATACACTCCATAATCAAATGGCCTTATACTCAATGCTAACATAGGTACCTCAATCACTTATAAGCATGATTCCAACTTGAGGACCTTTCAATTTGAGTGACTCTAAATCAATCCAATGTTTGTCACTTTTCTAGCAGATTTTGTACTCTTCAAAGAATATATCATAAATCCCAAAGTACATGTCCAATGATCATGAAATTTTGTGGAGATGTGCTTCACTAAGTCATCTAGCAGCCATAAAAATTTGAGCTTCATTGGACTACTAGATTGCTACCAGATTTCATATCTTCCCACCTAGGTACATGCTGAAAACTGCTCCACATGTGTTGACAAGATCCACTCCAAAACCGAAGTATCCCTTATCCAGTAATCATGAAACTTTCACAGCAACTCATAGTATAAGTGTAGAGCATGTGTACCAAATTTCAAGCCAATACAAATAGATTTGAACTCTCAAGCATGGCTATGATTACAGCTAGCTCAGATTTTGAATATTGACAAGAGTTGACAAATTGAGCTAAGCTTCTTCTATTTGAACCAAATTTGAATTCAACTTGTTTGAACACTCTCAAGAGACATATATCCATTCAATACACTTACTAAAAGTAGTCTCATGATCATATCCATTCAAATCAACACAAACTTGATCACTAAGCATTAAACCATCCATATAGCAAGCAACTAGTGCACATATATATATATATCCAATTCAATCAACTCATATGCACTATGTGTATATCCAATTAAAATGACTTATACACACCCAAATGGACTTGATCAACAAGAGATATACCTTGGTAGATCATGATCAATCCATTAGCAAGCTTCAACTTGAATATTTGCAAGCCTTCAAATCATCCATAAACTACCACAACTTGATCATGCACTTGTATGTTGTAGCACTAGGACTTCATCTTTTTGACTTGGCATTGGGATGAGATATGCATTAAGATTCACTACTTGACTCAATCATATGATGGACAATATAAAACATATTGAATCAAGCCTCCAATTCCAATGGTACCTACACACATTCATCCACTTGTTGATGGTACCCAAACTAGTTTGGGTCCTCTCAAGTTAGGTGCAACATACTTAGGCAATGCCTTAGTATGGATAGCGGGATGTTTTGCAATAGCAACCATAGAGGTACCACTACCATCCTTTCTAAGCATATGATCATCATCAATTGAAATAAGCTTAGAAGTCATACCTAGGGGACATGAATGAGCCATGTGTCCCCTTTCCCGATATGAGTAGCACACTCTCTTTGCTTGAGCCTTTTCTTCCTTGCTCATGTTGTGCTTCTCATTGTCTTGCCTCTTATCTTTTGCTTGAACCTTTATCTCAATCTTGGTAGGACACTTTGAGGCAAAGTGTCCCATATCTTCACATTTGAAGCACTTGATGTGAGCCGAATGATTCTTCTCTTGATCTTTGCTCATCATCATTTTGTTTGCATCATGAATAGGAGTTGGATGCCTTGCTCTAGCTTTGCCACCTCTTATTGTCTTATTTTTCTTCATCATCCCCAAATCACCATCTTGATGGTTGATCTTGTTTTGTACTTAGGGCTTGACTTGTGGCTTAGCTTGAGCATTCTTGGTTGGGCATACATTTGTAAGATGTCCCATCCCATAGCACTTGAAGGACATGAAATGAGATAGCTTCTTCTCTTTCTTGCTTCTTCTCTTTCTTGCCCTTGCCCTTGTGGAAACCAATTCCACTCTTGTCACCATGTCTTCTTTGATTGTTCACCATGTGATCAAGGGTGACTTTGGCATTGTAGCACCTCTCTAGCTTGTTGCTCATGTTCTTCAATTCACTTTTGAGCTCATTGTTCTCCTTCAAAAGGTTAGTCTCACAAGACATAGAAGTAGAACAAGCATCTATATTTGAAGAACAAGGCATATCAAGTAAATCATCACAAGAGGTGGATACATGCTTCTTCCCTACATCACAAAGGTTAGCAACAATATGTGATTGATCATTTGACCCTTGTGATGAGCTCTCTTCATTTTTAAGATTTATTAATTCATTAATGAGAGAGCCATGTTTGTGAACTAAATCTTCATGAGACACACGAAGTTGCTCATGATCCAATTTTAGTTCATCATGTGAAGATTTAAGAACATCAAGTAAGTGCTTATGTTCTTCACATAAGGTCTTTAGAAGTAAGTTTTCATCTTTTAATTTCTTAGTTTTGTTTATCTCACTAACTAAAGCCTTTGACAGTTTGCACACAAGCTCAAAATTTGGGTCATCACAATCTACAATCATATTGCCAATTGATACCTTAGAGTCACCATGTGACATGTAGCAATGTGATGAAGTGGAAGAGCTTGTAGAAGCATCACTCTCATAGCCCGTGCATGCTTCATCATCATCATCAAGTGTGCTTGGAGTAGCATCATCAATTGCAACACTTGATGTTGGGCCTTCATCATCCTTGTCAAGTGATATTGTGGTATGATCATCTCCATCACTTTACCTTGAGGTGGAGCAATCTTCAACAACCACCAAGTTTTGGTCATGCTCAACATCCTCATGTGCCACCAACTTGGACACATCATCATCATTGTTTGGAACCTTCTCATATTTTTCAATGAGGTAGGTCCAAATCTCATGAGCGCTCTCTATGTCCATAATCTCACCAAAGATGTTATCTTTCATAGAATGGTAGAGAATGTTAGTAGCTTGGCAATCGAGATGTAGGCACTTCTTTTGTGCTTGAGTTGCATCCTCTCTCTCAATTGCACAACAGAGTCCCACATCTATGATCCACCACATTTGGGGAGAAATAAACTTGTAATTATTTTCCATCTAATTTCTCCACCGTGCAAAGTATGTGCCATCAAAAATGTGTGGACACTCAACATCTAGCCCATAAGTCCCATCCTCTTGGGTCAGTAAAGACCACAAATGAGAGACCAAGCTCTGATACCACGTGTAGGGTCGAGATGGCGGACTAGAGGGGCTGAATAGTCTTTTCTAAAAACTTATGCGCAGCGGCTAACCGAAACAAATGCGGAATTAAAACTATCGGTCTAGCCAAGACTATACCCCTCTATCTATTACTTTAGCACCTAGCAAAAGATCCTACTTGGGCTCACTAAGGTGCAAAGCTAGGAAGCTCACCTAAACAAGTCTAGGTTGCAAGGTCACACAAACCTAAGCAACTAGTACTCTAAGCACACCGGGAGCTTCTACTCATACTAGTAAGCAAAGCACAAAGCACCTAAGCTCACTAGCAATGCTCTCTAGCAAGACTACACAAGTCAACTAGAGAGCTCAGCTTACTTAGCTACACAAACTAAGCAATGTGACTAACAAGGCTACACAAGCCAATTAGCCACGCAAACGCTACTTCTATGCTACAAAAGCTAGAAGGTAACTAGGCAAGCCACACAAGCTAACTAGTTACAAAAGCAACAACTACTCACTAGCACAAGTAAATGAAGGTAAATACAAGCTAGTGAATAAGAGAATGCAAACCACCAAGAAGATGTACAAGGTTGACACGGTGATTTTTCCCCCGAGGTTCACTTGGTTGCCACCAAGCTAGTCCCTGTTGTGTCGACCACACACTTGGTGATTCGGCGACCAATAGGCCTTCACAAGCCTAGCCCACTAACTCGGGCGCCGCAAGAATCCACCCACAAGTGAGGGTAGCTCAATGACACGCTCAACTAGAGTTGCCCTTCGCGATCCCCGCGGGGCGAGCACAATACCCCTCACAAGCACTTCTCCAGAGCGCCGCACAATCTTCTTGCGCGCTTCGACAGAGCCACAAGCCACCAAGTCGTCTAGGAGGTGGCAACCTCCAAGAGTAACAAGCACCACCAGCTTGCAACACGATCACCTAGTGCCACACGAAGCTATCTCTCAAAGCAACGCACTAGAGATCACTCACTTGCAGTTGGATCACACTATTGCTTGCACAAGTGAGTTATTGGGCTCCCAAACCAAGCACACTAGAGGCAACACATGCCCAAGGTGCATAACCAGCCCCAAGGGCCGGCCAAGGGCTATAAATAGTCTCCCTATTGAAACTAGCCATTTTGCCCCATCACTGGGCTTCCTGCGTAGGCTCCGGACGCAAATCACACAGGAGGTCCGGACCAAGCCGCGTGCGTCCGGACCCCTGCCCGTTTGAATTCGCCCGTTGGCGCGCTCGCCGATCACTGCCACGTGCCTCTGGACGCAGTCAACAGTCCACCTCCAGACTAATGCACGTTGCGTCCGGACTCCAGTAGAGAGCTCCCCGAGAGCCAAAAACCTCCGGACGCACGTTCGGAGTTCACCGTCCGGACTGCAAACAGCGTCTGGATCTCCTCTGTCAGCTCTGCTTAGTTAGGGGGGCAGGCGACCGGACGCACAACCAATGGTCTGGATCGCCCATGCCCCTTGCGTCCGAACTCGCTCCACCGAGCGTCCGGATCTCACAGATTCGGCCGAGACCTAGGGTTAGGTTCTGGACGCAAACAATGGTCCGGACCCTACTGTCTCTTGCGTCCGGATTCCGGTTTTCAGCCGAGACTCCTCCGCACTTCTTCCTTTGCTTCTCAAGTGCTAACACAAATGTGATCACCACCTTATGCAGGTGTGTTAGCGTTTTCACAATCATTTTCAAAACATTTTTCACTTGCTCTTACCGCGCCACTCGATCCTAATACATCACAAAGTTAGATCGCTCACGGTGGCACTAGATAACCGATATGCAAACAAGTTTGCCCCTCTTGATAGTACGGCTATCTATCCTAAACCCGGTCATATACTTCTCTACACACCAATGACCGGTGAAATGAAATGCCCTATAGGTTATACCTTTGCCTTGCGCATTCCATTTCATCTCCTTCTCCAATGTTGATGCAACACATGCACCAACCTATCACCAAATGATATGATCCACTTCACATCATCACGTGACCGTATTGGTTCATCGATCTTGACCTCACTTGCTCTTCACCGTTGCCTTGGTCCATCGGCGCCAAGCATACCCGCTTGCCCTTCACACTTGCAACCGGTCCATCAAGCCAAGCCTCATCTTGATCTTCTCCACCTTGATCACATGACTCCATGTCATGTTTCATGTGCAATTAAGCCCCTTCATCACTCAATTACCTATGAACTAATCTCCTGTGTATATATCACTTAAACACGTATTAGTTCACCTAAGTTGTCACTCAATTACCAAAATTACACAAGAACTTTTCATGGGGTTGGTGCCTGGGGCGTTGTGCGTGTGGGACTACGATGAGAGAAGAGGGGAACGAGTGTGTACTACGAAGAAGAGAGGGGATATTTCTGGGAGCGGTAGTGCCGTATCGGGGAAGAGAAGAGGAGTGGGGAGCGGGCTGCGAGTGTGGTGGCCTATTGATTCGGGTCCTCGTGGGCACCCGTGGGGGAAACTCCAAACCCGCCCCTGCCCCGACCTGTTTCGGGTCCCCGAACCCGCAAACCCGCGGGGCAAGAACTGAACCCGCCCCCGCCCCACCGGGGCTGAAACCCGTAGGTTTTGGGTCCAGAACCGCCCCGCTGCCATCTTTAATAAAGAGAAGCTCTAGGAGCCACTGTAGTCCACTCTATAGTAGTTAGTCTAGTAGTGGGAGAGTTAGAGTAAAAGCTCTGCTTAGATTCTCGAATAGGTCTTCAGAGTCTGGTATAGCTCTTATACCTTTCCTCTTTTGTAAGACTTCTCTTATTTGGAGTATATACTTATACTTTGCTCAAGTACTTTATCCAAACTTATTTACTTTGATGATTATACTTAGAGCTTTGTTACAAGCTTAGTAGCAAAGTTAACTACCTTGTTTTGTGTGGTTATATCTTACACGGGTTCACTGCTTGGTTAGGGTGCTTTGATCCCATTTCATCAGTGCTCAGATCAAAGTATATATATTAAGCGTGTTGCTTAGGCTATAGCTTGCTTGTGTCTATGGCTAGACCTCCAGATAGATCATAGTGATCCGCCTCATCTTGTGCAAGGAGAGAAGCATCCGATCAAACCTAAGTGAGACACCATTAAACACTATATCGTTCATTTCCTTCCAAAGGATCCAAGCACCAGCATGACCAGTGAGTTGAAGTCTTACCCAACATCCTTGTTGAAAGTGATGCCAACTTCTTGCTACCAATCAAAAAACCTTGCCTAACTTCATTGAGTTGCAGCATCCGCTAGTCCAAAAGGATAGAGCAGCTGGTGCCAAAATTGTTGTGAGAATACACATGAACACATGAGGTGTTGAATTGTTTCATCCTCCTTGTCACAAAATGGGTAATATTTAGGGTAAGGTAGACAACGTCAAGCAAGTCTATCAACTGTCTAACAATGATTATGTGCCACTAACCAGGGGAAAATTTATACTTCCTAGGAGCCTAGTTACTCCTGATTAATTTGCTTGGCTAAAAAAATTGCTTCAAGGAAGAAAGCTCATATGCCGATTGTTTGGTGCAGTTTGTAAGTGAATTAGGTGCAATTTGTAAGTGGAGTTGGTGTAACTTAAAACTCTGTGTGCGAAAGGAATATTTCATCCATTATTTCTTATTAGGTTAATGCTCGTGCGTAGGAACAAAATAATATCTGATCATCTTAGCATGGCAGCGGCCCTAGTCGAGATCAACAGTCATGCAGGCCAACACTACATCCATTTGCCAACTATAAATGATAGACCATATTATTAGAGCAAACAATCTCAACTAAAGGTGAACCCTAGCCATTGCCCGGCATCAACCACACTCCTTTCCCTCCCCTCGTTGTTGGTGGAGGCGCCGCTAGGAGGCCCGCATGGCTCCCCAGGAAGACAGCGACAAGGCTCCCTCCTAGGCAAGTCTAGCGTAAGCCCCGTGTGGGGAGGACATCTCCATGATGTTGCGATTTCACGTTGCAGGCTTGGTGCACTGTGCTCTAGCGCAAGGTATGCGTGGAGGCATGGTCGGGGTAGTGACCAGAGGCAACATGTAGTTTGGTGCTTACACTAGATTTTGGACCAAGATTGAAGTCGGTTGTATGGGTCCAGTCAAAGCGATAAGAATGGAGTGTTTGAAGGAATCGACCATTTTGTTTGAGATTGACTATTTGACCTCGGATCAACTGATTGCCATAGATTGGGAATCTACTAAATTGGTAGGATTTACGATATTTTGACTCCAAGCCCGAAGGTGGCAAGAAGACGTGTCGGACCTTACAAGAAAAGGAAGGGTACGGTCCAAGTTATCTACGATTATGGAAATTTTGTTACTTTTCCATTATCATTTTTATTTCTCGTATTGGGTTAGGACTTGGTCCGGTTTTGTTATTGTTGACACCATATTTTGTCAAGTCAAAATATGTACGTGTGGGCCATGATGACACACTTAGACAACCGATATTTGGAAAGCAAACCCAAATGACAGAATGATTTGATCGACAAACTTAAGAAGAGCAATCGACTAAGGAAAGAACCTTGAAAAAAAGATTCTACATATCTAAGTCGGTTACGGTAAAATAGACACGTCAAACTCTATTGAAAGGAAATATTAGAGTCCAAATTGTATCTTATTTTGGTTTTTACTTATTTGCTTAGTAGTCGTGTCATACTAGGACTTATGTTATGGACTATAAATAGAAAAGTCTATGCCATTGTATCGGGTTATCCAATCAATCAATATAACAACCTTTTTGGCTTCGGCCAAAACCCTTAGGAGTAGGAGTAGAGTAGATCTCAGTGAGACCTTCGACAAACAAGGCTACATCGGTTGAGTTCGACCTTCGGTTTGCATGTGAGTATTGCCACAGTTCATTTGTTTTTTGTACGACTGCATTGTTTAATCTCGTGCAAGCTCGATTTGAGATAGTTATCGGTTTAAACCTTATTTATAAGACTGCATTGCTTCAATCTCTTTTAAGTAATTGGTTTAAGCTAATTATCAACTTTATTAGATTGACGATCTAGTAGATTCATTAAGTTATTCATATTATTTGCTTTAATTTGTTTATTTGTTACAACAATATCTTGCCCAATCAAGATTGAAAGATTAGTGTCGGATACCTAAATTAACGGTAAACTTTCAAAAAACAATCAACAACTAAAGATCTACCGATAATCATCTGAGAAAGGATGAGAGACCCATCAAGGTCAAGTCGTCGCAGGCCCACAGAGGGGGCAGTGCGGGACTCGTAACCCAGTCGGCCCAGGTAGGCAGACGTTGCCCCGGGCAGACGTGATTCCGCCTCGCCCGACGCTGAAAGCAAGGCGGCTCCGCAACCCGCAGAAGACGTGAAGGACGTCGGAAGTAGAGGAATGACCTATTTACCCCCATCCAGGAGGAAGAGACTGCTAGCCCTTATCCGCTGACGCTGCACTCTCCATAAGATAAGAATGGAGGTACTAGACCCGAGGAACCGTACACCCCGTGTAATCCGGGGCTCAGGATAACACTCTGGCTCCTACCTGAACGGAGACATGCCGAGTCCCCTAATCGGGGACGGGACGAAATAGGACCCGTAGACAGGTAGGAATCATGCCTCTCGCAGGAGCGACGCTGGTCTCTCACACCCCAGGCCCCTACAGGAACTCTCCGAACGGTGGTACATCGGGTACGGGGGGCCCCTGGAGTAACGGAGTCCATTGGCCAGGGGCGAAGGAATCTGCCGTATACATAAAGAATTGGGAAAAGGTACAACAGTGTACCCACCAACGGTACAGCGGACGCCCATGCCTCTGTCCTACTACGGGCTTAACCGGACCCCCCCCCCCCCGTATTCTCCGGCAGTGCAACGAAGGACCGACACGACACCTTTCCTCCTTCCAAGTACAAGGGCAATATGACTATAGTATTATGAGTGTCCAACATCCTTCCTGAGGAAGACAAGGATAAGACACAACCTCCCAGATAGATCCTTCTCGACGCACGCTTGTAACTCCCCTGAGCTCCTTGCGACTATAAAAGGAGAGCAAGGGGGGACGACGCCATCCATCGAGCAACATAGCTAGAACACACAACACACTCACTCACCGAAATATTCAGAGACCTAGGACTCATACTCCCTCTCTCGACCCAGCTTGTATACCCCCTCCAAGCAGAGATAAGGAACACGAGCAGCAACAAACTGGATGTAGGGATTTCTTGCCCGAACCAGTATAAACCTCTTGTCTCTTTGTCTCACCATTCAGAACTCGACACGTGTACAAATTTATTCGTGGGTAGTTTCTAAACACCGAAAATTAGATTAAGTCTAAACATCATCTAAATCTACCGTTTTAAGTATATCCACGCTTGTTCTTGTCAAAACAGTCGATTTAGACTCATATCGACTAATCTGTTGATCTCGATTGTTACATGTTGTGCGTTCGAGATATCTACTTAATTATAGAATGATTTAAGAGTAAGTAGATTTGATTCAATATACTTGTTATCGACTGTATTTTCGAACCCCACTGTCAAGTATGTTAGATTAAGTTTGTTTAATCTTAGATCTAACTGCAGCTAGGCAGATAGATCTTGTTCATGCCTCATGGACCCTGTATCGGCTAAATAGCCGATCCGGTTAGGCTCTTAGAATTTAGTTCACAATTCTCACTAGATTAAATGCATATGCAATAAGATTATGACCTAGTGGCACTTGATAAACGTAATCATTAGCAAGTTCCCTTCTTGATAGTACGACTATCTATCCTAAATATGATCACACTCTCTATAGTATCTTGATCACTCAACTGAAAATGACTCCTATATTATACCTTTGCCTTGAGTCTATTTTCATTTTCTTCATCCAAGTTGGAGCTACACCATCATCACCTTGATCCATTGAGCTCCATCACTTGGCTTGTGCCAACCTATCTCATGCATTTTCTTAGAGACACATAGGTTAGCATAATTAGGGTTTCATCAATTAATCAAAACCAAACACAGGCTTTCACCAAGTTCTATTTGTATACATCAAAATAAAATCAATAAAAACTGAACTAACATCACGAATCTCCTTCAAGGTTGGCGCAAGTCACAATCTCTGGAAGTCCCTTGAAGCCCATAGCTTGACTAGCTCCTAACTGTTCGTCTCTATATACATCCTTCTCAAAGTGCTTTCCTTGGTGAAGTTAACCCCATCACGACATGCCAATGTCTCCAGCATCGATGTATCTAGCCCATGGGGGTACAAGCATGCTTTGCCTCCTACAAAGTTGCCAAAAAAATCCCGTAGAACTATTCTGATAGCCCCTTGGTTGACGCCCAAACTGAAAGCTCCATTGGTATTGCATTTGGACCATCCTACTTGTGGTAGATTCCAAACTGTATGAGCAGACACTGACCGAGGTTGCTTCTTTGACCGAATATTCTACCATAAATCATGTGCCAAATCAATGGCCCACTTCACTGCAATGCGAAGGTTTCCTTGATTCTCGCCATGGCGGCGTTTGTTCCTTTGCATATAAAGTGAGTACATGCCAATGATGAAAAGACCATTATCCTTCTCTGAACATGGATTAGCCATCAATAGATCATATGGCCACAAATTCGTGTGTAAGCTAGGCAATTTAGCTCCAGTTAAGGACTTAACCTCCCGCCAAAAGAGCCTTGCTAGGGTGCATTCGATCAATATATGTATAATAGACTCCCTCTCTGCTCCTCACACCTCGCAAAAAGTTGCGGGTTCTATGTGTCGTAGGTTTAGCACTGACTTTAGGAGGAACATCAAGCTTCCATGCCTTTCCCCATGAGTTGCCTCCCAAGCCTCCAGGATGTACTTTGTCCTTCCTGCTCGTGTATTGTCACAAGTTTCTGGTAGACTGACTTCACCGAATACTCCCCATGTTTCTCTAACGCCCATGCCGACCAATCATCCTCATGTGCTCTGAAAGGAATTTGGATAATTGCATCGGCGACATCAACTCGTATAAACACTCCTCAGATCAAATCCTCATTCCACTGGCCCATAGCAGTTAGCAGGTTAGAGACCACTAGTCCATCAACTTGTGCTCTCGCACGGGCTACACAATCATAATTAGGAGATAAATGCATTAGTTATTGTTTATACACCTAACTAACAAATGCTAATTGTATTAAATGGTCTGCTTGCTATTTGTTCATTTTCTACAACAATAGGCATAATATATACTCTATGGTCTCTATCTAGTAGTATTGAACTTATCAATTACTGATGATTTATGTTTTTCATCATATCCATAGTTTTTTCCTTTACATGATACTGGCTTGGGGTATCTATGACACCTGCTTGGTGTATCTTCGACCCCACTTAGTTGTAAACTTATTCTTAACTATGGTGCCTATTATGGGAAATATCTTCATGGAATCAAGTTAAAACTTTTGTTCTTGATGTATCCTTTTATTAATTTTCCTTTTGGAGTTTTTAAGAATAAGGATTTAGGACATAGACTATATTCCTATGTACTATGCTACCATAGATAGTCATTCAAAACCTAGACCACATCGCTTAAGATCGATGGTACAACTTAAAGTGAGATTTATGATGGGAGCAATCGTGCTAACCTCAAGATGATATTAAATATTTAAGTATTATAATTAATATTTACCTAAGGAATCTTAGAAGGTTATGAATATATAGCCACCTTTCGTATGCACTAACCTCCCTCACTTCTCAAGAATTTTAAGTTTTCTTATCAAAGAGCTATATGTTTCATTAATTTTATATTATCAAGAGTTAAATGCACCATATGTTCATTAACTTTTGCTGGTGTGTCATCTGGGTTCACCAACTTTCAAATCGTATTTTTGGGTCCATTAACTTTTGGTCGTGTGTCATCCAGACCCATCAACTTTCAAACTGTATTTTTGTATCCATTAACTATTGTTGGTGTGTCATCTAGGTCCATCAACTTCCACATTGTATTTTTTGGTCCCTAAACTTTTAAACGGTTCACCATAGGCAATTAGCAAATAGATCTCACATGGCTCACAAAATAAGAGGCCAACGTGGAGTACAAATGTTCTTTACTATGTATTGTTCCATATTATATTCTATGTTCTCTTCCACTCTTCAAAATTTGATTGTTATTTTTTCATTTAGTGGGTTTTCTCTTTTTAATGTTTTTGTGTTCCCCTTATATTTTATTTCTATAATATGAAAAATATAATCATAGCAAAAATAAATAAGAAAAAATGAAAATATAAATAAATAATAATATGCTATGAATATAAATAAATAAATAAATAACTTAAATAGAAAATAATTTAATAAATATTAGGGGAACACAAAAACATTAAAAAGGAAAAACTCACTAAATAAAAAATAACAATTAAATGTTGATAAGTGGAGGAGAAAAGAAATATAATATGGAATGATGCATATGAAAGCATTGAATTTTACACATTCATGGCCCTTATTTTGCATGTCATGTTAGATCTATTTGCTAATTGCAGCGATATGGACCTACAGTAAACTAGTTAAAAAGTTTAGGGACCAAAACTTATAATTTGGAAGTTGATGAACCTAGATGACACACCACTAATAGTTAATGTATGCAAAAATACAGTTTGAAAGTTGATGGACCTGGATTACACACCACCAAAAGTTAATGGACCCAAAAAATACAATTTGAATGTTGATGGACATAAACGACACACCACCAAAAGTTAATAGACCTATGGTGCATTTAAATCTATTATCAATATATATATGTCAAAACAACATAGTTAAAATCTATAAATATATCTAAATTAACAACATATAAAAATTATACGCTGATAAATAATTTAAGTATTTTCTAATAATCATTATATCTAAATTACTTCCTGGCTATGATGATAGTAAATCGCATGAGATAGCAACTTATACAATTTTTAATCAATGTAAATATTTAAGATTGTTATATTATATTTTTGCAAATTAGTTGTTTTACCTTTTCCTACACTAATAAAATAGTGTATAAATATATTAATACTATGGACTATATATGGATTATTATTGAAATTTGTTTAGTCATTAATTGAAAGTTATTACTCAGTACTATATTTTATTTCAAAGCAGTAAAATATAGGTGCTGACAAAATATAGAAAATATATGTTGTGATTAACATTCTTTGCTCTTTCTTCTTATGCACCTTTTCAATTAAGTTGCAATATGGCTCATCTTATCTTCTAAATTCCTCCTTCAATCTTATTAATAAACATGGGTTTTATTGAGGTGCCAACAATTGATTTTTGTGTAAAAACATGGGTATGTTTTTTTCTCTACTTTTATTTGCATTTGTGTATGCCCAACACCAACTCTGTATCTTTGAGAACATATGAATAGACCATATATATTGACATAGAGCCTATGCAAATATTTTAACAGATATATAACTCAACAAAAATGGTTTTATGTATCCATGTTTAAATGCAACAGAGACTAGATATATTATATATAACTCTGCAAATAAAAATCACAGAAGCATGCAGTGGATGAAAATATTAATCATAGTATATATAGCACATGATCATTCTTAAGTTAAAATTTATTACAGAAATACCATGATCCTGAGACACTAAGCTATACACAAAAACATCATTGTATCTTATGTTTATTACCTATTTTGGTTACAATAGACAACTTAAAGATGCACGAAGGCAAATTTAGAGATTGCCTAATTTTTATTGTAGAAACTGCAGCCAGCTATACAAATTCAAAGAATCAGCTTTAGAAGAACACTCAACTTGTGCATGTTATTTTTTGTTTGACAAAATTAATCTACTACTTTGTTATAGTGTAAACACTTTGTTAGCATACCATTTTGTTATCTAAGAAATACAGTGGCAATTAGCAATGATGTTGATCTATTTTGTGTATCATGCATGCTCATGTGGGGAATATTTGCCTTGGACCATCAATCTAGATATAAATGCATGAGTGCATATGTAACTAAGTTTTATTAGTGATGAATTTGTCTTTGCTAGATGTAACCGATCCATGTACAGACATCATCACATTATAGCTAGAGGTTATATTAAATGGTTTTGTCAAAAGAGACTTATGCATGCTGACTCGAACTCTGACCTGGATGCACGGTACAAATCGTGCAGGGAGCTCCATCATGCAGGGACCATATATCTTTTGTACAAATAACTCATGTTAATTTGCTGCTTATTGAAATGCACAACCGTTGCTCGATCTCCCTCGTCTGCCAAAGTGCAAGCAACACGCAACCTGCCCCTCCAAGACTTCGTATGTCAAAATCCTTCAGTGCGTTACATTTATATGTGCAAAATCCAAAAGAACGCCGGTTTTCCATCTGCTGCAGACACCTGTGTCCCCGCAACAGTTCGTCCAAGAGATCATATGCATGCATGCTAAATCCGGCATGCATCCTGCTCCTGCAGGAGCGAAGCACAAATAGAAGATCAGACAACGAATTAAACGACAACGACTGCATACTACACCAAAGAACCCACACAGGCTATCGATCGAATTGGACCTGCGGGACGATGTAGATAGGGAGGGAAGCTCTGCATAGCAGGATGGAACGACCAATCTATTTTTTTCCTTGTTGAAGCTCGCCAGCTCGGTGACTATGAGCGGCGGCGGGCTTTGCTTATACCGAGAGAGAGAGAGGATGAAACAAAAAAATGTATTGGTGTTTTTTCTTCTCAATTAGATCTGTTATTAGGTGTGCGTGGTTGAATTTTTATCATCATTAATTAATAATTAATAGCATTAAGTTTTATAATGACAAAGGCTTACAATTAAGGTGTAAGTTTAGGGGGTTACTTTAGGAAATTTTCGTAATGGCAGGGTGGGTAATTTTTTAGAAGAAGATAATACAGATCTAAAACTATTAATATTAGTGGTGATTAGAATCTATTAAATCCATGGCTAGATCTTTCTAATCTTTGTGAGAATTTTGAGGACTTATTTTTTTAATAGAGCTTCTAGTGAGGATTAATGTGGTCACTCTATTGGGGCCTCTGAAAGGATCAAGATGCCCAAGAGGGAGACGGTGAATTGGGCTCTTTTAAATTTTTAAGCAATAATTAAAACCTATCAAGAGCCAATTAACCCCTTAGTACTTTCCCAAGTGTGTTCTAGCTAAACAAGCAAGACATGACAAAGAAAGTGATAAAGCCCTAAGCAATTCTACTTAAGCAACAAAAATGTAAAGCGAAAAGTAATGCTTGAATGTAATTGCAATAACTAAGGAGAAGGGGCAAGGAAATTGACACGACGACTTTTTGCCGAGGTATCGAGGAGTCGACACTCCCCCCTAGTCCTCGTTGGAGCACCGCGCACGGTATCGCTCCCCCTTAGTCCGCGCAAGGACTAAGTGCTCTGTACGGGCTGATTCTTCGTCACTCCGGCTCGGTGAATCGCCCACAACCGATCACAAACGAACTTGGGTCATCCACAAGGAACACCACCGGATGATCACCAAGCAAACCTCCGTGAAGCCGTCTAGGTGATGTCGATCACCAAGAGTAACAAGCACTAACTCTCACTTGACCAAGGCTAGTCTAGTGATTGAATGGATGCACACTTGCTAACTCTAAGCAACTAGTGAGAATCAACACATGGAAAGACAATTCATACTCTCACTAGGGCTCTTGCACTTCTTGCACTCTCACGAGCAATCTCAGCAATTGGAATGGGCAAGAGTGCCTCCATGGGGCTGATGGGGAGGTATAAATACCCCACAGCCAACCCCTAGCCGTTGGAGGCATTTTCCACTTCTCTGCGTCACTCCGGACGCATGTAACAGAGGGGGATCCGGACCATCAAGCATGCGTCTGGACCCCCTCAGTCCGTTGTTTTCAGTACTACAAACCAGGCCATCCGGACGCTCTTTCCAGTCCGGACACAACCAACCAGACAACGTCTGGATCGATTTCTGCTCTCTGGTGCTCTCTGTGTACTGTCCGGACTCCGGACTCAGCACTCCGGACTGCGTCCGGTTCCTTTCTCACGTTTTGGAGCACTCTTCCTATCAACTTTGCAACCGACATAATCCGAATCGGAATAGCCCACTAGTTGAAAAGTGGCTCCTTTGGGAAACCAAAGACCAATGCTTGGGGTGTGCTTTACATATCTAAGGATTCTTTTTACGACACTTAGGTGTGATTCCTTAGGTTTTGCTTGAAATCTAGCACACATACAAACACTAAACATGATATCGGGCCTAGATGCGGTAAGATATAACAAACTACCAATCATAGAACGGTAGAGAGTTTGATCAATAGGTTTACCGTCCTCATCAAGGTTGAGGTGTCCATTTGTAGGCATTGGTGTCTTGATTGGCTTACAATCTTCCATCTTGAACTTCTTTAGCACATCATTGGTATACTTCTCTTGAGATACAAATGTGCCTTCTCTCAATTGCTTCACTTGAAACCCAAGGAAGAAAGTAAGCTCTCCAATCATGGACATCTCAAATTCCTTCGACATCAAGTTACCAAATTCCTTGCAATGATCTTCATTCGTTGAGCCAAAGATAATATCATCAACATATACTTGACAAATGAAGATATCTCCATCTTGCTTCTTGGTAAATAGTGTTGTGTCAACCTTCCCAATAGAGAATCCCTTCTTGAATAGGAAGTCCCGAAGACGTTCATACCAAGCTCAAGGGGATTTCTTTAGCCCATATAGCGCCTTGTACAACCTATAAACATGGTTAGGATATCTAGGGTCCTCAAAACCGAGAGGTTGGTTGACATAGACTAGTTCATTTATGAAGCCATTTAAGAATGCACTTTTCACATCCATTTGATATAATTTCATGTCATGGTGAGATGCATATGAAAGGAGGATATGGATGGCTTTAAGTCTTGCAACCGGTGCAAAGGTCTCCCCAAAATCCAAGCCTTTAACTTGGGATAACCCCTTTGCAACTAGCCTTGCCTTGTTTCTAACCACTTGACCTTGATCATCTTGCTTGTTGCGGAACACCCACTTAGTTCATATCACTCTTGCATCTTTTGGCTTTTCTTCTAGAGTCCACACTTGATTGAGGGTGAAGTTGTTCAACTCTTCATGCATAGCATTCACCCAATCCGGATTCTCAAGCGCTTCCTCTACACATGTAGGCTCAACACAAGACACAAAAGAGTGATGTTCAATAAATGAAGCAAGTTTTTGGGACCGAGTCATTACTCCCTTTGAAGGACTTCCAATGATGAGCTCTTGTGGATGTGATTGGAGTATGGGTGCGGATCTTTTATCAACCACTTGAGGAGGAGGAGTAGGTGCATCAACATCTTGAGCTTGAGCCTCTACTTGAGCTTGAGGGATGAAGGTGTCTTCATTTGTTTCCCTCACTTTGTCATCATCATCTTGAGGCTCTTGTGATGTAGAAGGTTGAGCATTTGCATTATCTTCAACTTCTACTACCACTTGATCTTATTCTTTGGGGTTGATTGCACCGGTAGGCATGTTCTTCATAGCCTTCCTCAATGGTTCATCACCTACATCATCAAGATTTTCATTTGCTCCTTGGGAGCCATTAGTCTCATCAAATTCCAAGTCATACGTTTCTTCAACTAAACCGGTGGCTTGGTTAAATACACGGTATGCTTTGGATTTCAAAGAATAACCAACTAGGAAGCCAATATCACATCTTCTTTGAAACTTCCCTAGATGTTGACGCTTCTTGTAGATGTAGACTTTGCACCCAAACACCCTAAAGAATGATACATCCGGCTTCTTTCCATTAAGTAACTCATATGGTGTCTTCTTCAAGAATCTTTGGATGAACAATCTATTTGAAGCATAGCATGAGGTGTTGATAGCTTCAGCCCAAAACTTCTCCGGGTGTTGTACTCATCTAGCATGGTTCTTGCAAGTGTAATCAATGTCCGGTTCTTCCTGTCAACCACTCCATTTTATTATGGTGTATATGTAGCAGACACTTCATGTTTGATCCCAACTTCATCACAATATTCTTCAATTCTTGTGTTGTTAAACTCGATGTCATTGTCACTTCTTATTTTCTTGATCTCTACATCAAACTCATTTTGTGCTCTCTTGGCGAACTTCTTGAATGAGCTTGTGGCTTCCCCTTTGTCATGAAGAAAGAACACCCATGTATATCTTGAATAATCATCCATAATCACAAGACAAAAGAGGTTGCCACCCAAACTAGCATATGTTGTGGGTCCAAATAAATCCATGTGTAGAAGCTCAAGAACTCTTGATGTTGACATGAATGCTTTGTGGGGGTGAGTGTTGGCAACTTGCTTGCTGGCTTGACATGCACTACAAAGCTTATCCTTTTCAAACACAACATCCTTGATGCCTCTAACCATTTCCTTCTTCAATAGCTTCTTGAGTGTAGACATTCCAACATGAGCTAGCCTTCTATGCCACAACCAACCAAGAGATGACTTAGTGAATAAGCATGTTTGGAGGTTGGCTTCATTTGATGAGAAATCCACAAGGTAGAGGTTATTGTGCCAAAATCCTTTGAATATGACTTGACTATCATCAATCTTTGACACAATGACTTCATTTGGAGTGAACAAGTATTGGAAACCAAGATCACACAATTGGCCAACCAAGAGTAAGTTCAAGCTTAGTGATGCAACTAGCAAGACATTTGATATTGAGTTGTCATTTGAGATTGCCATTTTCCAAGTCCTTTGACCTTTCCCTTTGAGTTGTCCCCAAATGTAATCTTGTCTTGGTTGTTGACATCTTCTTCTAAGGAGGTGAACATCCGGGGATCACCGGTCATATGTTGAGTGCAACCACTATCTATCACCCAATGACTTCCACCAGTCTTGTAGTTCACCTACACACACAAGAGATCAAGCTTATTGTTTAGGCACCCATTGAGTTCGGGGGCCCATTGCTTTCTCTACTAGTGACTTAGCAACCCAAAGTGTCCTTGGTCTATTCTTGTTGGGTGGTCCCAAGAACACAACTTGTGGTCTCCCCTTGACATCCTTGTTGATAATATAGTGAGCATTGTATGCAAATGGCCTAGCGAGCTTGGGCAAGCGTTGTGGGGGAGGAGTCACACAATTATGAGAAAAGTGTCCTTGCTTCCCACACTCAAAGCATGTCTTCATCTTTGGCTTTGGCTTGGCTTGATAGAAGTACTTGGCTTGTTGTTGATATTGAGCTTTGGCTTTAGCTTTGGCCTTCTTCACTTGAGCGGACTTGTAGCCAAGACCGGCTTTGTCATTCTTCATGACGGTGTTCATAAGGAGCTCACTTTGAAGATTGTGGCCCTTAGTGAACCTCTCCATTCCAATGGCTAGATGGTTCTTCTCATTCTTTAGCCTCTTGTTCTCTTCTCTAAGCATATCAACTTCAAGTGCCACATCATAGTCTTCATCTTGTATTTCAATCACTATTGACTTGGTTTACTTGATCTTGATAAGATCTTGCTTGAGCTTCTCATTCTCAATCTTGATCTTGACATAGTCATCATAGTGATCCGCCACAACCACTTGCTTGCCTTTGCATTTAGGCACTTGCTCAATGGGCTCAATGATCAAATCATCACAAGAAGTGCCAATGTCAATCTTGACAATGGAGTTAGCATCAATAGGCAAAGCATCTTCAAGACATTCATTAGCTATAAGGAGAGTATCATAGTTCATCTTTACCTTGGTGTACTCTTCCCTAAGTTTGTTGCATCTTTCTCTAAGCTCTTGTGATGTCCTCTCTAGCTTATCATGTTTCTCTTTTAGCTCTTTGAGATAGGATTTGAGCTCCTTAGCATGTGAGGATAAGGATTTGGTTTCACTTATTAGCTCATCACTAGCATTTGATGTTATTTCAAGTTTTTCATGCAAGTCATCATTTTTTCTTTCAAGCTTCTCATTTTTAGCTTGCTCCTTCTCAACAAGTTTGGTGTATTTAGTGAGCAATTTTTTGAGTTCATCATAAGAAGGAGCTTTACACTCATTGTCACTTTCACTACCACTATCATCACTATCCTCTACTTTAGATTGTACCTTTCAGTCACCCTTGGCCATAAGGCATAGGTGTGTAGAGGACGTGGTAGTAGAAGATAGCGATGGTGGAGGAGGCAATGAAGTCCCAATGATAAGAGCAGCCACCTTCTCATCATCACTATCTTCACCGGATGAGTCACTAGTGTCTTCAATATCGGTTAACCAATCACCAACAATGTATGCCTTGCCATCTTGCTTCTTGTGGTGTTGGGAGTCCTTCTTCTTGAAGCCACCTTTCTTCTTGTATGGCTTCTCAACTTTCTTGTCATCATCACTTGACTCATCTTTCTCTTCTTTGCCATGCTTGTACTTCTTCTTGTACTTGTACTTCTTCTTGTACTTGTCCTTCTTAGGCTTGGGACAATGGTGAGCTAGATGACCAAGATCACAGCAATTGTAGCACATCATCTCCGACAAGGGCTTCCTCTTGTTAATAGTGAAGAACTTCTTCTTCTTTGAATCAAACTTGACACCGCTCTTGTTTAGCTTCTTTAGCATCTTGGTGGTCTTCTTCACCATTAGAGCAATGTTTGAGTCATCATCTTCTTCACTTGAGCTATCACATACCACCTATGACTTGTCCGTGTCACGGCTAGCTTTGAATGCTAAGTCCTTCTTCTTGGTGGATGATGAAGCTTCTTCTTCTTTGTGGATGTGCATGTACATCTCATGTGCGTTGATCTTTCCCAAGACTTGTGTTGGTGTATAGTTGGAAAGATCACCTTGATGCAACACGGTCATAATGTTGGCATACTTGCCAATTGGAAGCACACAAAGAATCTTCCTCACAACATCGGCTTCATCCATTTGCTTTAGCCCAAGAGCATTCAATTCTTCTACAAGAACATTTAAGCGTGAGTACATTTCATTTGCATTTTCATGAGAAAGCATGGTAAAAGCATTCATCTTATTCATGACTAAGTGATATCGCTCTTCCCGCTCACTCTTTGTGCCCTCATGAAGAGCACAAATGTTCTCCCACAACTCATGCGCATTCTTGGAAGTGTGCACGTGGTTGAACACATCTTTGCCAATGCCCCTAAAGAGGGTGTTCCGGGCTTTGACATTCCACTTCTCATGGTGGACCTCGTCACCGAATGGTTCTCCATCAAATTGAGGAAATCCATCGGTGGCGGCTTTGAGCACACCAACATCCAAGGCTTCGAGGTAAGCCTCCATACGCACTTTTCAATAAGGAAAGTCATCCCCATCAAACATGGGCGGTGGTCTATCCCCATGGGACATCTTGCTCTAGGCGGTTAAGCCTAATTTAGAGCAACAAGGCTTTGATACCAATTGAAAGGATCAAGATGCCTAAGAGGGGGTGTGAATTGGGCTCTTTTAAATTTCTAGAAAATAATTAAAACCTATCAAGAGCCAATTAACCCCTAGTGCTTTCCCAAGTGTGTTCTAGCTAAACAAGCAATACATGGCAATAAAAGCGATAAAGCCCTATGCAATTCTACTCAAGCAATAAGAATGTAAAGCGGAAAGTAATGCTTGAATGTAATTGCAATAAGTAAGGAGAAGGGGCAAGGAAATTGACACGACGACTTTTTGCCGAGGTATCGAGGAGTCGACACTCCCCCTAGTCCTCGTGGGAGCACCGCGCACGGTATCGCTCCCCCTTAGTCCGTGCAAGGACTAAGTGCTCTCTACAGGCTGATTCTTTGCCACTTCGGCTCGGTGAATCGCCCACAACCGATCACAAACGAACTTGGGTCATCCACAAGGAACACCACCGGATGATCACCAAGCAAACCTCCGTGAAGCCGTCTAGGTGATGTCGATCCAAGAGTAACAAGCACTAACTCTCACTTGACCAAGGCTAGTCTAGTGATTGAATGGATGCACACTTGCTAACTCTAAGTACCTAGTGAGAATCAACACATGGAAAGGCAATTCACACTCTCACTAGGGCTCTTGCACTTCTTGCACTCTCACGACCAATCTCAGCAATTGGAATGGGCAAGAGTGCCTCCATGGGGCTGATGGGGAGGTATAAATACCCCACAAGCCAACCCCTAGTCGTTGGAGGCATTTTCCACTTCTCTGCGTCACTCCGGACACATGTAATAGAGGGGGATCCAGACCATCAAGCATGAGTCCGGACCCCCTCAGTCCGTTGTTTTCAGTATTGCAAACCAGGCCATCCGAACGCTGTTTCCAGTCTGGACACAACCAACCAGACAGCGTCCGGATCGATTTCTGCTCTCTGGTGCTCTCTATGTACTGTCCAGACACAGAAGATAGTCCGGACTCAGCACTCCGGACTGCGTCCGGTTACTTTCTCACATTCTGGAGCTCTCTGTGTAGGGTCCGAACGCAACCAATGGTCCGGACCCTGCACTGTTCACTGCGTCCGGATCGCCTGCAACACGCAGACCTAACCCTAGGGTCCGGACGCACAGCTGATGGTCCGGATCCTGGGTTCCACTTGCGCCTGGACTCGATTTTTAGTGCAGATTAACTTACTTCCTTCATGGAAGTTTCTCCACTTGGTCCAAGGACTATTTCTATAGCTTCCTAGTGCTAGTTTCAACAAGTGTGCACCACACCTAATCACTAAGCCTCTCCTAGGTCAAGCTACTAGATAGAACCCCTCTTAATAGTACAGGCAAAGGAAAAAATAAGGTGTTAAACTACTCTAAGTGTCTCTCAACTCCAGACGACACTTAGACCTAGTCTATGCTTCAACCTTGTCGCCAATCCTTTGAAAACCAAAACGATTCCAATAAGGGGCACGAATACCATGATAGTCCAATCAGCCATCCATTACCATGACCTAACACTTTCTTATTGCCTTTGCAAAACACACATTAGTCATATTAATCTTGCATTGTCGTTAATCACCGAAACACTAGGGGCCTAGATGCTTTCAGCCTCCAATTGGTATTTCTAGCTTTCTGGTGAGGATTAACGTTGTGGCTCTATTAGGGCCACCAATTAGTAATAGTAAGATAAAATAATGACCTCCTAGGCATGCTTCAGGACTAAGTGGCTGAGCATCAAAATGCTTAGAAGCCATCTATCATGAAAAATATTTGTTGTTAAGCCATTTCGAATACACTTGTTCATGCCTTTCAACAATACTTCTCTGCTTGCCTCAATAGCCCGTCAAGTGCGGCTGGTACATCTCTTTCGTGTTACCGGCCTTTTAGTACACATGCACACAGGCTCTTTTTTGAGTGACCAGTCTCCACCGCTGCTTCCCGAGCATTGCCTTATTGAAAAGATGAAGGTCGTGGAAGCCCATTCCTCCTCTTGACTTGTGCTGCATCAGACGCCATGTCCTCACACCATACAAGCTGGATCGACGCCCCGCACCTCTCGTACTACAAGTTAAATTATGAGATAGATCAGGCATCAGTTGGGTATGTAATTAGTGATGCAACAGAAATTCAGGACACTGCAAGTTAGCTCTACTCATTATGTATCGCGGTTCCAAATATTGAAACATGCTCATCTTCTGAGAGTCAACATCAATCTTTTCCTTTCCTTCGCCTGCATGCAGACAGTACGCGATGTACCTTAGCCACTGAAAAAAGGTGAAGTTAATAAACTACATCAATAGTATTAACAAAAAGATGTAGTACATGTAACAACTAATATATGCTACACACTAAAGTTACCTTTGGATAAGCAGATAGCACACTCCAAAGAGCTAGAATAATAACAATTATGCTACCTGTGACCGTCCAGACAATCAACTGGTCTACCTCCCCACGCACTAGTGTAACAATTCCTCCCATGACAACTAAGAATATTAACTGGACCAAGACAGTACCCGTTGCGCATCCGAGTACACCACATTTCCTCCTAACATCAACTGAAGTCGCCAAACCAGCTAATGCAAAAAGGAAGATATTTTAAGGAATGACAAGCATAAATTGTCTCAAGACTTTGTGCTTAGTAGTGTCGCTGTTGAGGCTCTGATTTGAAGTTAGAATGTTTATCGCAATGGGCTTCTGCTGGACCTCGGTAGTCGGAGTGGGCTTTCTGCTAGTGGGCTTCTGCTTGATCTGTTGTTGAATCAATCACACGGCCGCAGTCGGAGTGTGCTTCTGCTTGACCAATTGTTGAATCCATGATACGGATGCCAGGTTGCTTCACCTCTGCTGGGTAGTTTGAGTGGGCCTCTATAAGTTTGAGTACTGTTTTCATGTGTATAAACTTTATAGATTATGTTTGTAACCTTTACTGCTTTCACAAACTAAAAATTTGGGTACTATTTTTTCTCTTAGCAAGTGAAGGATAATATTATGTCTTCTTTTCTTTCAGTATGTGTGTTATATACAACTGTCTTCAGTTAAAATGGAAATGGTTCTAGTAGCTAATTTAAGAAAACTACAATGACGATCAAACATTGATATCTATTAAATTATTCCTTTTCCCTTTCTTCCTTTTTTGCAAGGTTTAATCTATTTCCCCTTATATGTAAATAAAATTACTTGATCGATGAGACCATTTCTAGTATGTTGGGAAGGCGATTTCTGAACAAGAAAAAATAGGCTAGGGTTTGTGTGTCCTAGTTGGGAGGGAACACCCCTTGTCAAAATGGTATTGACATCATATATATAGGTAAATAACAATTTACAAACCACCCCTTGGCGGAGGTGAGATTGACAAATTACTATACTACCCTATTGGGCCTCTTCTAGGGGGTGTTGTCCCAAACGAATATAGGCTCCCCCCAACAGTAGCCCCTTAGCTACGAACTTTTGGCTAGTACTATATGACCTAGTAGATGCGCTCATTCAAGAAGAGGCACAATATAACTCAAAAATTAGTTGCAAGGACTACCCAGCGCAACCTACACGTGCGCATATCACTAAAACTCTATCCCAAGAACCCTGTGGAAAAATGGTATGGAGAAAAGAGCACACGCACAACTCTAGATTATATATGTTCCTATTCCGGAGGCATCTAGCTCCAAGTGCCTCGATTTCCCGGATGTTTTCATCTTTGGGTTTATGCTGCTTCTATGACAAAGTTCACAGGCTTCGCTCATGTGCGTAAATATTCGGCTCCGAGGCCTCATCAATACATAGGTCTTTGCTCCTAAGACCTTCACATGACTTTATCTCTAAGGCCCTCTCTATGTGTAGGTATTTGCCTTTGAGGCCTCCACCTTGTAAGGAACATGGTCCCCATGTCCCATATAGTTTGGATTTTGGTGTTTGATGATCAACATAATCAAATTGGACTAACGTATTTGCAACTGTTTATTTTGTAGTCCAATAGGGTGCAATCATGCTTTGGACTTAGGCAACACCACAATAAAGACATTTGAAGCATATAGAAGACCTAAAAGATCAAGCATAGTTCAAGCATGGAAGATGGAACCTACTTGGAAGCAAGACCGCGAAGATACAAAGTCTTCCAGACGTGAGGCGACGAGCGTCCGGACTTTTGGAAATCAGCCCGGATGAAAACACTGAATAAAAGGACTCCGGACGCTGAATACAGGAGACTCCGGACCAATGCGGATGCGTCCGGACACCTAGGGTTTGGTCTACGAATTTCAGCAGGTCCGGACACTATGAACAGTGCGAGTCCGGACTATGGGTGCTTGCGTCCGGACGCACAAAGAGAAGAACCCAAGAGCACGAAGGACACCGGACGCTAACCGGAGTATAGCATCCGGAGCGAAGAATGCATCTGGACACCATGCAGAGAGGTTCCAAAAGCGCGCGGAGGCTCCGGACGCTGTTCGGGCTGTGGACTCCGGACCATATACAGCGTCCGAACCCACCAGTTAGTCGTAGCGCACAGAAGATCGTTGGAAGGTCCGGACGCACAGGCATTAGTCCGGACCCCCTTGCTATCTACGTCCGGAGCTACGCAGAGGAGCAGGATCAGGGTTCCAACGGCTCCATTTGGTTTGTGGCCTATATATACCACCCTTGGCCGGCCAAATGAGATAGTGGAGACTTGAGGAATTATTCCAAGGTGTTGATACACAATTCTAGTGCTCTCCATATGCATAGAGCTTAGTGATACACTTGGTGATTAGCATTTGTGCTTTGCGAAGTGCATAGGCTAGTTAGACCATTGCTCTTGCGCTTGCTCTAGGTGTAAGCCTAGTGTTGAGTGTGGTTTGCATACCTCTTGATCATAGGTGATTGCGCGCACCAAGTTTGTACTCGATGGGGCTTGTAATCTTGCGCGATCACACCAACTGTGTTTGTGGTGTGGCCGCCACCGGTGTACCGAAGGGAACAAGGCCCGCGGCGTTTCGGCCGGAAGCTTGATAGTGAAGACGGCAGAGAGCATCCGGGAGAGGCTTGCCGGAAGGCACATCGGAGACCCACTTGCGCGTGGGGAGAGCCCGAGGCTATCCACAGAGTTACCCGACCGGGAGCTTGGCCCTTGCGCGGGATTCCTTGTGAGGGGCTCCAACGAGGACTAGGGGGAAGCTTGCGCGCTTCTCGATACCTCGGTAAAAATACCGAAGTCGTCGACGGGAGTTTGCATCTCTACCTTGCTCTTTACCTTCCGCACTTACTTTGTTTACCTTGTGTTCTTTACCTTTCCTAGCTTAGTTGATAGGCTAGTTGGTAGGTTTGGAAACTAGGTTGCATAACTCTTTTTGCGGTAGAGATATTAACACTTAGCAAAACCTTAGTTGCACTACTAGATAGTTTACCTTTTGCATAGGTTTTGCTAAGGTTAGAAAAAGAGGCCATAGTTTAGAGAGTAGTTTTTAAGTGACCTAATTCACCCCCCGCCTCTTAGGCATCACGGTCCTTTCACACCTCTAGTCTCTTCGGCACATAGGTCTCCACCTCCGAGGTCTCCTCATGTGGTGTCTTCTCAGCGCACAAGTCTTTGCCTATGGGGCCTTGTGTCATCGTGGCTAAAGTGGTTGATGTAGTCAAAGTAATCGTGGCCAAAGTGTTTGGCGAAGGCAAAGCCGATGTAGATGTCTACGTCACATGGTGAAACATAGAGAAGTCGTGTGAAAATGCACCTTAGTTGATAGAGTGCATTTTTAGTTAATTACATTGCGTCATAGCCTCGTCATATATATATATAAAGTAACTACTGAATATATTATTTTGTAGCCACCGCCATGTCCATGATACATAAAGTAACTAGTGAATACATGTCCATGATAGTTATCTTACGATAACACATTACCCTAATGTTATCAATAGACCATATAAATTGACATGCAGACCCAACACTTCATCCATTGACAACCATATAAATGGTAGACCGTATTATTAGAACAAACAATCTCGACCAGGTCAAATTGAGCACTAGTCAAATTGTTTTTCTTATAGCATGCTTACAAATTAAATCTAGGGGTGGAGGAGAGACGAAAAAAAACCCCGCAAGTCTGCAAGCATGGGTTGCCCGTAACTAAATCTGGGTAATAACTAGATCTATTATGAATAAATAGAGTATATGCACTGCATATGTGCTATTATTAATTGCCCTTATACATCTTAAAAAGAACATGTACAAAAGGATCATATTGCACTTCATGTGCTATGGTAGTGGTAGATACAAGAATCTGATAGGAGTACTACTAGTAGTACTACTTGTAGTAGCATCAGGACGAGCCGTGCTACCTGAAGCATCATCAGGAGTTGTAGTAGCATCAGCAAATATGCTCACGAGTGTCTTCCTCACCATTAGCAGCGTGCCGATGGATTCGACGTATAGAACAAAATATACTATACAGTATAAAAGCTTCCCAGAAAGGTACGGTGGCACTGTACATAGAGTATACGTTGTACACGAAGACGATGATCGCCGCCACGCAGAGAACCACCTGATCGAACGGAAGCTTTAAAATACCCGCATGATAAGAGATCATGTTGCTATATTGCACGAGGAAGGAAGCTGTGCTAAGACTACGTGGTCGTAGCGAGGAGACGCGGAAGCTAGCTTACCACGGCGAAGTTGACCAGACCGGCCTTTCCAGGGTCCGTGACCAGCTCTGTATCCCTCGATCGGCTAGCTTTATCTGAGACCGAGAGCCGAGAGTCCGACACCAAACGGGTGGCCGGGTTGGTTACCGAGCACTGCCACCGGTATTGTACTAGGAATCTTAGTAGGAAAGTAGGAATCTTGGTAGAGGAGTTCCGTCCCAATGCATGCGTCCCTCTGTCTGTTCTTGATTTTCCCTTCCGGTCCGTCCGTTCGTTCGCTCCGTGGAACCGGTTCGTTTGCATTCTTTTTATTTTCCTTTATTTATTTATTTATTTATTTATTCTATTTGTTATTTATTTTTATTCTTTCTTTTCTTCCTGACTACTATTTCTTTTTCTTGTATCTTTTCTCTTTTGTTTTTTTGTTGTGTTTTATTAGTCTTGTCATCTTTTTTCCTCTTTTATTTTTTCCTATTTTTCCTTTATTTTCTTCTATTTCTTTGTTCTTTCGGCTTTGTTTTATGTTTTGGCTAAATTTTATTGTTTTTTATTTAGATTTTTCTTATTTTTACCTTACTATAATTATTTTTTTCCTACGTTCTATTTAGTTTTTTATTAATTTGTTCCCTTCTTAAATTATTTATTTATCCATTTATTTATTTCTTAGTATTTTTCTATTTTTCTTTCACCCTTTTTTCTCTTCTTTCTTTTACTTTCATTAATTGTTTTAATTAGTATTTTAATTTCTTTTCATGTTTTGCTTTTTTATATTCATTATTCCATGATATACATGTGAGGTCCATACAATATATACGTGATGTTCTATTAGTGATGTTCTATTATGTATTGTTTTCAAATACTTATATAGTACAAATGTTATGTTCTATGGCATATTTTTTATGTTCATATAGTATAATTTAATGTTCTAAAATAAATCATGTAATGTTAACAAAATATATTATGTGATGTCTATATAGTACACACGAGATGTTCTATTATGTACTTTTAGATGTTTACGTAGTATAAATGTGGTGTTCTTCGATGTATGTTTGTGATGTTCACATAGTATACGTGTAGTGTTCTAAAATATATTATGTAACTGTCACGAAATATATGTCATGTTCTATGATGTATTTTATTTATTCAATTAGTATCATGTGATGTTCTTTAGAATTTCTGCTATTACATGTTCTTTTATTTTTATTTACTTTTATTTTTTATGCTTTGTTCTATTTTTTTTATTGCTATATATGTTGTAGCTCTTGTTATTCATATTTTTCTATATTATCATGGATATTATAATACCCTTCTCTAGAATGTTTTATCATAAGTATAAAACATTGTTTTCCTTAACTTAGAACATTTGTCTTATCAAGCTGGAACATCTTACCTTGATACCTAGAACATCATTTTTTCACAATAAAATCAAAATGTTATACCTTTATAAGATAAATGTTTATTAGCAAAATTTATCTAAGTATATCCTTGTTTCAAAGGATTTATTGTTAGAAACGATCGTATAATTGGAATTTAATTTGGAAGCTCGGTTCAAGAGTTATGAGATTTTTTAGTTCATAGAAAACTGACATCAACAATTTTGGTTTCTCTTTGTATGGCTCTTTATTTTTTTTGCGAATTGGAGCTTCATTCATTCATCACGGAATAGGAGGATTACAATTTATCTCAAATTTTGATTTCCAAGTTTAATCTTATGAATTGCTACATGTTTTTAACCTCAAGTTAATTTAAAACTCTTATTGTATCTTTTAGTAACTCTCTTTTTATACTTTTTAAGATAAGGATTCTATCTTGTAAACTACGGCCTAAAACACTATAATGGAATATATAGTAATTAAAATTATGCATCAATCAGTTAAGATTAATTTCATAGCCTGAAGTGAGATCTAGAATAGTGTAGGTAACATAAATGGGGTATTAAGTAAGTTATTGACTATTCAATCTAAAGTAATCAAAATGGGGTATTAAGTATTTTTTGGTACCATTAGTATATATATGAGTTGTTAAGAAAATATTTTACAAGTAACGTATATTATATGTTTATCACTCATGCATCCATATGAATTCGATCCACATGATAGAACAATATGCATATTTAATATAATGAAATTTTAAATTTAAGATATAAATATCAATATAGTTGGATAGTGTAGAAACGTATATGTACTTAGACATGTTTAAATATTTTTTTATAATAGAACACACTGGTAATTTATATATATATTTAATGGATTTTTTTTAGTTTTTTAGTACTGATAGAAGTGATAATTTTGACTTAGTTTTAAATAGTTACGATAGATTATGTATTATAAATAAGATTGGCATAGATGTATATTTTATATTGTTTTGCCTAATGACAAAGGTAGGCAATTATTTATAAAATTTAATATATTAAATGGATATTATTATCAATTGTACAATCAATGGTGAAAGCATCTAGGCCCCGTGGTTTCGGTAATTAACGACAATACGAAGTTATTATGGCTAACATGTGTTTTGCAGAGGGAATTAGAGTGTTAGGCCATGATGACAATTGTGAATGGGGAACCATTGGTTATCTAATGCCTTTCAAGATGGATATTGTTTCGGATTTTAAAGGATGAAGATGAAGACCATAAATTGACTAGGTCTAAGTACCATAAGGAGATGAAGGACACTTAGTATAGATTAGGTCTTTGTTTTACCTTTGACCGTACTATTAAGAGGGATTAGAATGAGTAGCTTGACTTAGGAGAGCTTCATGGTATAGGTGTGGTGCACACTGGACATACATAGCCCTAAGTGAGCCTAAGTTGACCCTAAGATAGCCTAGAACAACTTCCATATTCATCGCTAAGTGTTTTGGAGTTGAGAGAGGTGCTTAAGTGGCATCGGACGCTGGCGTAACTAGCGTCAGACGCGTCCGATGCAGTGCTGGTGCCTAGGGTTAGGCATCAGACTCACCTCAGAGCAGGCATCGAAGCGTCCGATGCACCCTGCTGAGATGAAATTTGGTTGGACGCTGGCGTCGGACGCTGAGGCCAAAAGTAAGGTGCATCCGATGGGTGCGTCCGATCTCCATGTAGAGGGTTTCCAGAGAGGGTCTGTGTGACACCCTGTGTCAAGCTTGCATTAGGATCATCATTAGCCACTAAGCACATCATCTCATTGCATTCATGGTTGCATATGCTATCATCTCATGTGTGTGTTTATATGCTTTGAAACTAGATTTGAATAGGCGTTTTGTGCTTAATCTTGTGGTTTGTTTATGTTTAGTTACCCTGCTTAGTTTTATCTAATAAAAGAAGATGGAGAAGGAAATCAGAATCGAGACAAGCCGAGCACCACCCCTCGACCTCGACCCCACCGCTCGATGACGGACCGGGTCCGAGCGAACGACCCTAGGCCAGAGGCTCGATTGAACCCGAGGCTCGATCGACCAGTCAGTCTATCGACGTCCTACCCTCGAGTTCTAACCCTCGACGTCAACCCTCGATGACGGACTGAGGTTTGGACGAACGACCCCGCACGGAAGGCTCGACCGAGTCAGAGGCTCGATCAGCTGATCGACCCTACCCTCGATATCGACCCTCTCCCGCACGCTCGACCGCACGCACGTGTCGCGCACGCTCGCGCGCACTCACCCGACCGCGGCTGAGTCGTACGTCGGAGTCATCCGCCGCGTGGCCGCCGATGCCTGACCACGGAAGTGGAACATGCCATCGCCGCCGCTTCGGCTCTGCGCCGACATCGCTGTCGCCGATCGCCCCGTCTCACTCAAATCCGAGTTAACGGCGCTAGGACCAAGTCGGCTTCGCTTTTCCGCCGCTGACATCCTGCTTCGCCGCCGCAGACCTGCCAGCCACCCTGCCGCACGCCGCGCCGTCGTTTCGCAATAACGTCGCCGCAGTGCCGCGTCCGATCAGCGCCCCGCCTTGTCTCTTTCGCAGTCAAGCGCGAATCCGCGCTAACGGCGCGTCGACCAAGTCGTGATCCGCTCTGTGCCGCTCGCCGCAAGCACGCCAGCGTCGCTGCCACCACCGCACATCGCGTCACGTCCCCTCTCGCAGCACCGGTCGGCCATGACCAAGCAAGGAGGAGCGCCTATACCTCCACCACCTCCCGCACTCGTCCACACTCATCCGCACTCGCGCAATCGCTCGCATTGCCCTTGTTCTCGCCAGCCGAGAGCACCAAGCACCGCAAGCGCCCTTTTCAAATCCACCACCACCCGAGTCCCTTTGCTCAATCCCTCTCGTGCTAGCTTTCGCTTTTGCCCGCACCCACGCTGCTCGCCTCTTCTTCCCCAGCCGTGGACTCCAGTCGCCGGAACGCCTTTCGCCGTTCTTCGACTCCGAGTCGCCACCGCACTGATCAACCACGTTTGCCGTTCGCTATCTCGTCTCCGACGCCTTCATCTTCGTGTAAGCTTCGCCGGAGTTAACCGAGGTGAGAACGCCGTTCCCCTAGCTTCAGTTCGACCCGTGTCGTCACAGCACCGTTGGTCGTGCGCCATTGCCGCCGCCGCGGAGCTTGCACGTGGATAGGTTTCCACAGAGCCTCTCTGGCTCAGCTAGCCCTCGAGCCGCACTCACCACCTCAATACGATGCTCACGCACCACAGCGCTAAGCATCGCTTGCCGATGATCGCTTTGTCGATGATCGCTTGCCGTGTCACCCCGCCATGTTGCACCGCCACTGCACACCGTCGACCCCTCTTCACGGTCGCGCCAGTTCAACCAACACCACCAGTGGATGCGTGTAAGTCATCCCGAGCCTAGCACCACCAATCCTACCGCCGAAGACTTCACCATCGGCGAGAAAACGTCGATCCGCACCGTTCTCTGTTTTTGATCGACGGTCGCTAGACCTCGAGTAATCGAGGGTCATCCTCGAGTAATCGAGGGTCTTGCTCGACAGTCGCCTCGAGTGCCTCTGCGTGCCTCGATCCCGTTCCCGAAATGATTTCCTATTCTGTTTTCAGTAGTATGCCTTGCTTGTTTGTTTATATCTAGAGTTGGTAAAGTCTTGTTGCTAGTTTCTGTTCAGTTTAAGTTATAGCCTGTTTTGTCCTGCTAGCTAGTAGCTCGAGCTTTAGTAGTTTGTGGTAGTTCTCTTGGGTGTATGCTTAGAATCTCTGTTAGTGTGTTAAATCATGTTCAAGCATCATCCCTGCACCATTCAGTTATTTATTTATGCATTGCAATCATTTAGGATCCGTGGAGGAACATCAGGACCCCACAGAGACCGAAGTCCAGGAGGTACAGGAGCTGTACGAGGAGTACCAAGAGCTCGACACTAACCTTCCTGAGTGCTCTGACCACCAACCCTCCACCTTTTCTCAAGGCAAGCCCCGGAGCATTCTTAAGCCTCCCAGTTTTTACAACTTAATCTACTTGAGTATTTTATACTGTGATGCATTAGGTGATAGGAGTTGTTTGAATCCTAAATTGATGCATTACCTTCCTTGATACTTGTTTTACCTACCTTGTTACCTGGTTAATAATAAAGTAAAAGCAACCGCTTAGCATGCTTAGAATAATGGTTACCTTTCTTTTATGTTTCGTATTATCCCTTATGGGTAATACTATCATGATTGGCTATAGTTTCGCTATCGTGGAAAGAACCTATGGTAGTAATGAAATACGGTCAACGGGAAGACAAGTGCACCAAGTGGTCAAGACTTGGGGGCAGTCCGTCCGTTGGATCGTGTAGGTTTGTACACGATGGTGGCCCTCTTACATCTTTGAATGTGCCCTTTCGAATAGGGGCCGTCGTGAGTGTCGACCCCGAAGCCGAGTAAACACTGTCCGGGCCGGAGCTCGCTCAGCTGTAAGCACCCCTCTAGACTGTAGGCATGATCTGCCCCGTGGTGGCCATCTATTTTCTACAATTGGGGTGGACCCATGCGAGCCCGCGTCGATTACCACCTGGACTTTGTTGAGCGGTAACCTAATGCTGACCCGACGGGGTAAAGCATGGGCGTGTGTTAAAGGTAATCTTACCAGCTGGTGTATATCGATTCGAATTGCCGCCCCCCACTGGATATGGGGGATTATGCTGAGCTTCACCACGGTACAACTCCATGTGACATCTTATGGTTCTACTAAAATGTTGATGAAGGAACTGGATATGTTATATATATTGTTTGAATAGAATCAAGTGTGTGCTCTAGTATAGATGCAATATCCTAGAAATAATTAGTAGGATAAAAGATGTTTGCTCACCGCATCATTAAAGAAAACTCCTTTAATTTAAGCATTTCTGCAAAGTAAAGCTTACCCAACTCCAGATACAACCATGCATATCCTTGGAGTCTTTATTTTCAGTTAGACGGGTAAGTCTAGCTGAGTACATTCCCGTACTCAGGGTTTATCCCGTTGTTGCAGATGGTCAAGTATACATCGGCTATTGTAAGCACTGTCTCTATCCTTTCTACGGAGAAGATGAGTAGGCCTTGGGCAAGGTCTTCTACAAGCTCACCTTTTGCTCTTGTCGGACCGGACGTTGTGGGCACCCCTGTCTTTTGAAAACTTCAAGTTCAGTTTCAAACAATGTTTTATTTGGCCGCAAGTGTTGTGGCGTAAGTACTACTTTTATTTGGAACAAAGTGTTGTAATAACTTTATTTTGTACTTTAAGTATTTCTGTTTGATTTGTGGCTCGTTCGAATGTGTATCCCTGAATGTACGCGATCCTAAGTTGATGTAAGAAATCCTTTGAGATTTCCGGACTACCGGGATTATATGGGCTCAAGTGTTGTAAGTGGTAGCAAATCAGCTACATTAGCACTTGATCTCTTATAATTTGGGCGGTTCCGTCACAGTCTGTAGCCGTCAGACGCGTCCAATGGCAAGGCATCAGACTGTAGGGTTAGTCCGATGTTTTTTTCTAGAAAAGAACCCAAGAGAACCCGAGAGCACAGAGCTGCATCGGACGCGTCCGATGCAGAGGCATCGGTGCGTCCGATGCGATATGAATTCAAATAGTAACTAACCGTTGGACCAAGCATCAGAGCGTCCGATGCTCGGCATCAGAGCGTCCAATGCAACATAATTCTGCGCAATTTTCCTAGCAGTGGGCTGGTTTGGGTGTGGAGCTATAAATACCCCATGGCTTGCTCTCATCTTTTGCATTTGCTCATTTCATCTGCTGAGAGAGACCTTGAGAGTGTGAGAGAGCAAGAGCCCTAGTGAGGAGAGTGATTTGAGAATCCATAGCTTTGATCCCTCATTAGTGAGTTCCAAGAGTTCAAGTGTGCATCCATCCATCTCATGAGGCTTGAGTGAGTCAAGTGAGAGTTCGAAGCTTGTTACTCTTGATGATGAACATCACCTAGATGGTTTGGTGGCGATCGGAGGTGAGGTGATCACCCGGAGATTGTCGGTGGCCCTCCTCCACAAGTTGTGATCGGTTGTGGACGATTCACCGAGCCGGAGCGGCGAAGAATCAGCCCGTAGTGAGCACTCGGTCCTTGCGTGGATCGAGGAGGGTGATACCCTTGCACGGGTGCTCCAACGAGGACTAAATGAGGGTCGACTCCTCGATACCTCGGCAAAACTTCATCATGTCGACATTCTTCTTCTCCCTACCTCTTTACTTATCGCAATTTACATTCAAGCATTTCATACTTGTTCTTTCTATACTTGTCACCATGCTTGACTAGAATTGCTTAGGGTGTTCTTCTATTCCTTGAATTGCTACCACTTTCTAGCCTAGGACACACCTTTGTGGGCACGGGGGTATTGACAATTGCTTAGGTTTTTATTTTGTCTTAGAAATTTAAAAGAAGCCCAATTCACCCTCCTCCCTCTTTGACATCTTGATCCTTTCGATTGTTATTAGAGCCTTGTGCTCTTAAATTAGGATTCATCGCCTAGAGCAAGGTTACCCAAGGGAATGGACCACCACCCTTCTTTGATGGAGATGACTTTCCATATTGGAAAGTGCAGATAGAGACCTATCTAAAGGTCATGGATGTAGATGTTCTCAAAGTCGCCGTAGAAGGAACCACTCCTTTTGGCGAGGACATTCACTATGAGAAGCATAATGCACAAGCGAAGGATATCATCTTTGATGGCATATGCAAGGATGTGTTCAACCGTGTGTAAAACTCAAAACACGCGCATGAGCTTTGGACATCCATTTGTGCTCTTCGTGAAGGCACAAAGAGTGAGAGAGAGGAGCGCTAGCATTTTGTTATGGCTAAGATGAACTCTTTCTCCATGCTTGCTAATGAAAATGCTAATGAGATGTATTCACGCTTGAATGTGCTTGTAGAGAAGTTGAATGACCTTGGACTTGCTCAAATGCAACTGGCCGATGTGGTGCGCAAGATTCTTTGTGTTCTACCCATTGAGAAATATGACCACATCATCACGGTTCTTCATCAAGGCAATCTCTCCAAGACCACTCCTACTCAAGTGTTTACAACCTGTGATTTCCCATTTCAAGCCCCCACCACGAGAGGCGACACCAAAAAGTTTAGACGATATATGTAGAATAGCGCTCGATCAAACTCCTCTACTTTGCGTCGCGAGAGCACCTGGAATGGTGGGGATCGCCCAGGATAAGGTGGGGGACAATAGCTGGACAAGGGGAGGAGTCAGAGCTCTAACCCAAACCCAAAGGACACCTAAAGACTATGAGTCGGCCGGCCGTTTTTTAATCCTATTGCACGCACATGCCACAGCAGGCACACTCGCGACCTTATCTTATCCTTTTACCGTTTCACGAGTCGTCTTCGACCTCTCATTCTCCGCGTCTCTCTCTTTCCCCGGCGACCGGTGACTGGCGACCAGCGACCAGCGACCAGCGAGCCCTTCCCGGTGACCTCCTCTTGATGCCCGCACCCCACCGCCTCCCCACGCCTACGCCGAGCTCCTCCCGCCCCCATCCACGCAGGCCATGGTGGATCAGCCGGAGACCGGGGACCGCCTCAACCCTACGCCAGCTATTCGTCGGGCCCTTGGCTGCTCGCCGACGACGAGCACCCACCAGGTGTGTCTGCTCCTCACTCCCTTCCACTTCCTATTGCGCGAAAACGAGCTCCCCAACCCTAACATTAGTTATTTGCTACTTGTGCCTCAGATATGCGGCTCCGCCCGTCCCTCCCCGTCGTGACCCAGGCCCCACGACATTGTGATCCCGTCCGTCCCGCCTGACCACGCCGCGTCTTCCCTTCCCCACGACCTCGACGGCGCGACCACTTCTGCCTCTGCGTGACCTTGAGCTGCCTCCAGCCTCCACTGTCTGTGCGTGGGGGCTGGGCTCCCTCCTGCGGCTGCGCCTAGGCCTGAACCCAGCTGACCAGCACAACAGCCAGGGATCCGCTGGACGCTGCCCCCCGCTTGGCCAACTGCGGAGGCCCAGAGCTTTCCTAAGCTGCCTGCACGGCAGCGCCAATGACGAAGCCTCCCGGCTAGCAGGCCCTTTGGTCCTCCGATGTCCCTTTCCGACTGTTGCCAACTGTAAGTTGTCTTCTAGTCCTGCAGTCCTGACTGCTCGGGCTCGGCTTCTCCCACTTCTCCCGCTGCCAATCTTTGCTTAGTGACAGATTGACATAGAGGTGAGAATGTGAGTTCCAGACCCTGTTCTATTTTTTTGTTTTCAATATATTCAGTGATTGTGATTGAGTGATTTTTGTTCTAAATATATTCAGTGATTGTGATTGAGTGATTTTAGTTCTAATTTTGCTTACAATATTTGTGATTGAGTGGTTGTTTTATGGTACTTCATGAGCAGACACGAGATCAGCAATCTGTAAATTGGGCGGAGTCACTGGCCTCCGCCCCACACACGCTCGTCAGCCGCTGTCCCGTGAGCAGGCTGCTGGCCTCCCCGCTCAATCAAGTCAGCACCTCATCAGCGAAGGTACTATTGAGTTTTAGTTGTTGCTTCAGATTTGAATCGTGTATATTTGTGCCTTGTTATTCATGCACGTCATTGTTTGAAGACTGATGCTTACCTGCTTCACAAAAGAAGCTTAATTAGCTTCTTAGTCTCCATCGATAAGCATTCCATCATGTCATGGGTTCCAGATCTCACAACCTTGTTGCCAAAAACATGTCCCTACTACTATTTAGTATGCACAACTCACAAACTATGGCTTTGAATTTTTAGTTCCCTTTGTGTCAGCTCACAAACTGGCTCTGAATTTTCAGTTTTCTTTGTGTTTAAATTTACACAAGGGGACTGTTGGCCCCCAAATTATCCATTCTTTCCTACGCAAGATATTAGAGGAGCAATACATCATGTTTCTGTGAAGATGGTACATAAGGCTCTTCTGTAGATTACCTATATGCCCAGAGAGCTAATATTGACATAGAAGCACATCCAAGCACCACGTGATGTAACATATCTTTCTTCAGTTTTAGCTATGCTGACACCATCTTGTTATGAATTATTTTGCACCTCCAGTTATGAATTATGGATAAACATCAAAATAGGATTGCCTTACAATGGGGCATGCATGCTAAATGAAGCCCAGCTGGTGGCTTTATTAGATACAGTATGCATTATCAACTGAAGGTGTTGCATTTTTCAGATACTCTGAATCTTTATGTATCCTAATGTATGGGCATATCCTGAAAATTCATTACTCGATCGTTCACTACCATATCCTGAAGAAGGGAAGTAGGTACTAGAGATTTTGCGCATAGTTGTCTACTTCGATTGTAATCCTAGGGAGATTACAAATCCTGTGCATTTCTATAGCTTGTGCTCTGTCTGAACCAGTGATTGAGAGTTTTTTGTATGGTTTTCTAGCAGCAGCCAAGGCGTCTTTTATGTAAATAAATTGAGTTTTTTTGCTTGACGTGCTCATTGGAAAGAACTGAGCTATCCAAGGTACTATTGGTAAGAACTGTTGTCCTACAACTAGTACCTTGCCTGATGAAAGTTTATTCGGAGCTTGACTCAGAAACATGATGACTAGCGTAGGTGTAATGACACGTTCAAAAGTTTTAAGGGCATCTTATTAAGGTACTGTTGGTAAGAATTGGTGTTCTAGAAATAGTACCTTGCCTGATAATAGTTCATTTGCTAACTCAGAAACATGCAGACTATCACAAGTATAATGATACGTTCAAAAGATCGAGTGACTCCTGATCAATGGACCAAGATTCCACTTCCAGCTAAGGTAACAATTGATTATTCACATTTTCCATTTGCTTCAATATTTTCAAATCTAGGTAGGAAGCACTCTGTATTTGGTATGTAACCATGCTTTGCCCAATTTTTCCACTCATGTGACAAGATTTCTTTTTTCTCCAACCTAGGCTTACGCACCAGCAGATCAGCACCCACCTAAATAGAAAAATGTGGCAAGATTCTCTCTAGGACTTATGCTATTCATAGAGTAGTTATTTTGTTTTTACTGCTCATGATTAAAGAAATCGTGCATATTAACGGGTGTGCCATACATGAACCATTTTGATCCCCTTGAATCGACCCCAAGCGGGTTGCTTGACTAGCAGCCTACAATGTACTGTTTTTTTACACCCCTGTTTGTAGTCTGCATTTATATATTTTCTAATTGCAAACCAATAGATTAGCCCAATCAAAATATGAGATATGCATAAAGCAAGTAATATATTCTCCTTTTTGTCATATGCATGTGCTTTCATAGTTTTTGCCCCAAACTTTGTTCTGCTAAAACAAACAGAGCTCAAGCAGACAGGCATGTGTGGTGATGTTTTTTGTTTTTTGGAGAGATATGTTATACTAGTTATCATACTTGCTTAGTTCAACCTAATAATAAAATGTGGTTGAACTTGATCTCGGCTTCATTGTGCACCTACTGTTCATTTCTTTCCTTTTGCGTGTACTATATTTGTTTTCTCTTCATCTGGTGTTCTGGTTTTAGCATGATGCCAATGCCAATGCATGATTTCATACTAGAGTATAGGGCTTAAGGAGACTTACCTTTAGATGGCATATTTTTAGTTAAAGACTCTCTCATGTGACCATCCCCTAGTCCTCCACCTGTGCTCGTGTAGTATACTATACTTGCTTTTTTAAATACATAAATCGCCTATTTAGGAAGAAAATGTTGTCTAATGAATTAAACTTAAATTGTCTAAGAAAAATGCAGCTGGGTATTAGGTTTTATGGAGGTATCAATAATCAGCATTTAGAGCTTAATAATTAGCAGTTAAACATTCTTTTGGCATGGTGTATGTCTCGTGCCTCAGCCTAATTATTTATCACATTACAATCACCCTCTCACAGCTGACAATTAGAGGTAGAAGATGAATTTGAGCACAAAATGCAGCACGAGCACACCTCTGTTGGAGTGCAGGTGCAACAGATTAAACTGCTTTCCATTGCTAAACAACTGTAACCACATCTAGTGCTGAGTAATGCAGGTAACATGTTGTCATTGGCAGATAATTCTTTCTTTTTTTCCTACGTGATCCTTTTGTTTAGTCATTAAACTAGGCTCCATTTTGTATAAAAACTAGTTATTAACATCATCACCAATTCACCATGTCTCGGTTTGATATGTATTTTTGCAAGCAAACTGGGATTTGGATGTTGGGAGTGGGGCTATAGGTTGCAAATGAACAAAAACATTATTCTTGCTTTTTCATAATACAAAAATTGTCTAAATAGGAAGATATTGTTGCCTAATGATGACACTAAATTGCCTAGAAAATTAAATTCATTACAACATTACTAGCCTGCTCATCACCAATATATGCTCTAGGAACATAAGTATTTTTTTTCTATCTCCATCCAACAATAAATTAATGACACATTTTATCTTTTTTTTTTTAACATGCAGGCCATGCACGGAAGTAAGATGCAGACCATGTAGAGAAGATATATAAATGTGTGAGACCAGATGTATAGTATTATGATTTATTAGAAAAACTACAGATTGCAAATATATCCTTTTCTTAGATGAGTACATTGCCCTTTGTTGTGAATGTATATATGTAGTACCTAAAAGTATATATTTGGGCCTTATTTGCTTTTTTTTGTGAATGTATAAATGTGCAAATTATGGCCGGGATAAGGTCTTGGCAGCATCCCACAAAAAACAAATGCTATTAGTATGCTTGCCGAAAATGGAACAGAGTAATTGTATTTTTTTACCTAAAAAGGAAGGGCCGTGCGGTAAGCCAAAATACGGCCGGCCGTGCGTTAGCTTCTCCCTATATATATAGAGGATCCCAACAGTACCTTCTCCCATATATATATTATATATATATATATATATATATATATATAGAGAGAGAGAGAGAGAGAGAGGATCTCCAACAGTACCTAAAACACTCTTCCAATCTAATAGTTTTTGGCAAAATTGAAAAAAAAAACATCTCTTCAATGCGGTTGTGGCTGTATTAATTTTAGTAAAATTGTCCAGTTTTAGTTTTTTACCAACTTATAATATATTTACACTAGACTTATACTAGAGTTACGGTGATTATTTGGTGCAATTTGTAAGTAGAGTCGGTGTAACTCACAGTCACACTTCTGCATGCGAAAGAAATATTTCATCCGATTTTTTTTTATTAAGATTGTGTTGCAATAAGAACAAAATACTATCCAACCAATCTTGAGCGTGGGCACCAGCCCTAGTCGATATCAACAGATGTGCAGATCCAACTATATAAATGGTAGACCGTGTTATTAGAACAAATAATGTCGATCTGGACAAATTGAGCACTAGTCAAATTGTTTTTTCTTATAGTATGCTTACAAAATCCAGGGGTGGAGGAGAGACACAAATACACACCGCAGTCTGCAATATATCGTCCGGCCAATAAATACTAGATTTATTATAAATAAATATATAGAAGTATATGCACTGCATATGTGCTACTATTAATTGCCCTTACATCTTAAAAAGAACATGTATAAAAAGATCAAACTACACTTCATGTGCTATGATAGTGGTAGATGCAACAGCTTGATAGGAGTACTAGTAGTAGCATCATCAGGATGATCCGTACTAGTTGTAGTAGCATCAGCAAACATGCTGACGAGTGTCTTCCTCACCATTAGTAGCGTGCCGATGGATACGACGCATATAACAAAATATACTGTACAGTATCCAAAAGCTTCCCAGAAAGGTACTGTGGCACTGTACATAGAGTATACGCTGTACAGGAAGACGAGGATCGCCACCACGCAAAAAAACCACCTGATCGAACGGAAGCTTTAAAATACTCGTAATATAAGAGATCATGTTGCTATATTGCACGAGGAAGGAAGTTGTGCTAAGACTACGTGGTCGTAGCGAGGAGACGCGGAAGCTAGCTTACCACGGCGAAGTTGACCAGACCGGCCTTTCCAGGGTCCGTGACCAGCTCTGTACCCTCCTCTTCCTTCTCAAGCTCAGCCGCCGTGGCGCGTTCCACGCTGGCCGGAGCCGACGCCGACGTCGGATCAGAGCCTATGCCTTTCTCGAGATCCAAAATTTCAGACTCAAAGCCAAGATTCGACATCTTGTTGATTACCCGTTCCGTCCCGGTGGTTCGTTTCGTTTGGTCGACTTGCTCTTCAATCCCTTATCCCTCGATCGGCTAGCTTTATCTCAGACCGGGAGCCGAGTCCGACACCAAACGGGTGGCCGGGTTGGTTACCGAGCACTGCCTATTGTACTAGGAATCTTAGTAGAGGAGGGTATTGTACTAGGAAAATAGGAAACTTGGTAGAGGAGTTCCGTCCCAATACACCCAATTTTTTACAATTTAGCACTTTTTTAAACTATTTTTACATTTGGACCTGGAGAAACTATTTCCGTTTTTTATTTCCTGGCCGTTTAGCTCAAGCTTCTTTGGCTCTGCCTGCGCGACTCTGCTCGCCTGCCCGCTCCTTGCTGAAGAATTCGGTTGCCGTACGCTTCTTCTCCGTATTCCTCGCTCTCACTCTCCCGATGCGAACGACAACCTAGGGTTTCCTTTCTCCATCGTCGACTCGTCGCTCGTCCCCATGAGCCCCGCGACCGGCGTGTCCTCACCTGCCCTCGTCGCCGCTGTGCGCGGGAGCACCGCCGCCGCCGCTTCATCATCCGGCCTGGCACGCCGGCCTAGGCTTCCGGCCCCCGACGCAGCGGCCACAGGCGCTGACCTAGGGCGTGGCCGCCGCGTCCGCCGCTGCCCTCGTCGCCGCCGTGCGTGGGAGCACCGCCGCCGTCGCTTCATCATCCGGCCTGGCATGTCGGCCTAGGCTTCCGGCCCCCGACGCAGCGGCCAAAGGCGCTGACCTAGGCCGTGGCCGGCGCGTCCGCCGCTTCCTTCATCGTCGTCGTGCGCGGGAGCACCACCGCCGCCGCTTCGGCATCCGGCCTGGCACGCCGGCCTAGGCTTCCGGCCCCCTACGCAGCAGCCACAGGCGCAGACCTAGGGTTTCACCCCCATCATCGTCGGTGGCACATGCTAGATCTGCAGGTACGTCACTCTCTTCTCACCTACTCGTCTGATGACTCCTCCCCATGTCTTCTCCCCCTCCATCTTCCTCTTTGCACAGCTGATTGAAGGCTGCTGAAGCGTGCGCTGCCTCCCAGGCGGCGGCAGATACGACCTCCCGACACGGCGGCCCCAGTACGGGAGCCCCCTCCACCGGAGCACACCAAGCTGGGACCGCGTGTATCTGCTCCGACGTGTGTCCTCAGCCACCGTCTTTCCCCGTGCCATCGCTAGATGTGGCACCCCACAACCAACCCAGGGTATGCAGCTTAAATTCAATCCTAACCTTTCTCCCATGCCATGTATTTTCGTTGGCATCAACGACAGCCATAGATATGAGTTCCCCTGTGATGTGTCCTAGTGGGGTCTCCATCCCTTGTGGATGCACGTAGCACGCGTTTCTGGTGGGTGCACGCAACTCGTCTCTGTTGTGTGCTTCTTAACTGAATCGTGATTTTTTTTTGCCTTCAACTGAACTGACTGACTGCATTTTTTTAGCTCAGTACACTGTGACTTTCTGGATTCCGTTGGATTTTGAAAACAGCCAGGTAGTATGGCTTAGATCTGACCACATGACTATGTTTTTGATATTTAATTTGTTAGTGTACCGTAAAAATTGAGGCCATGTACACTGCAGGAATTGGATTAGGGAGATCAAATGGGTATGCTCATCCTTTGGATATCAGGTACAATCTTTGCTTTCTGTCTTTCTCTAGGAGGTGGTAAAATTACTCTTCTGCATATTGCACATTTTTTCTATGTGTTTCTCTCATGTGTATCATAAGCAGGCAGAGTAGTTTATGCTCTCAGGTTGTCTTTGATGGGTTACATTTTAGTTCTTCTTATCTTGCTGCCTCATAATTTACTGCATGCCAGTTCTTCTGGACCTGTCATAGTGTTTCATGGATCAGGTTCTAATTTTTGTAATCCTCTTGCTACATATTTCAGTATGTGTAGTTGTTTCTTTGAACCTACCATGCTAAAAATTAATTAGTTATTAGATAACACTATTTTGTACGACATCATACCCACTGAGCCATTCATGAGGATTGATGCTATAGAATAAACTCCTTTGATTCCCTTTTCACATATATTGCTGCAAGACAAGAGGTCATTTGGGGCCTTTTAAGACGTATGGCTGCTGCCATGAACACCTCATAGATAATAACACAATAATGCCACATCTACAATCTGAGCATTTATATTTAATTGGTGATTTGAGGTGATGGTTAACAATTGATATAAGCATATTTAAAAAACTTAAGCATCTTGTCACATCTAGGTTGCCGAGCGAAGGATACATGGATTCCTTTTTACGGATGTAACATCATTTGTACGTTCTGTCTTGTCTACCCCACCATCTTGCAATCCTTCCTATTCAGATTGTTATGTTCCTTTGCACTGCGCAGGGTCTAAATTCAAAGTACCCAAAAAGGAATTCTAACACTTTTTAAGTTCCAGTATGCCAATACCATAGACAATGTCGATGGTCATCGAGTTTGGAAGCGAAATCTGAATAGCTGATCAACCCTTTGCAAACTACCTTCCAGGTGACAAAAGTTGAGTGGCTGCTGCTTTCTTTTGTCAGCTTCTATTATCTTATATTGACTGTTCCTTTATCAACTTTGACTGTTCCAGTATTCCACTTTCCTTTCATTGTTTATGGTTAGATCTGAATGATTATTGGGTCCTTATGTGACTGCTCATTTTATTTTCTATTTCCTATGCCTTATCAACTTGGACACTTCAGATTTTAAGGTGTAAAAGATTTATGACTTCAAGGGTTCCAAAAGTTGGGCTTACTTCTGACACTGGAGTTGTCAGATCTCCACAAAGTTAATCTTGTGTAAGTGTCTTTGACTTCCCTTCTCCTTTGTTCTAGCCTTCCTTATTATCTTCAGATTTTTCTTTTACAGGTACATCTTTTCTCATCGAGAGATATGTCAAGTTTTGTTCCAATGCAACCAGCCCAATACTGTGCCAAATATTTGAATTTTTTTTTGTTTAGAGTTCCGCTATTTAGTTGTGGTGCGCCTGCTAATTAAAACCATTTTTAGTACATGACAGAACTTGTGTTTCTACAATTTAGTTGAGATTAATATATGTGTGACCTCCATAATAATTGTAAGTATATATGATCAGAAAAAAATCCTCTAGGTCCACAGACTGATTAAAGGTACCATATGATTTTTTTTGTTTTTCCACATTTCAATTATTGATTCTTTGACTTTCAAAGTGCTTTGTTATGTTTGTTTTGTGAAACAATCTTTAGATTGAGTGCACTATGTTCTATGTTTTTACCTTATTGGCCACATGCCTATATCTGAATTTTTCTTGACCCAATGATTTTTTACAGGCAGACCACACCTTCTGCTTGCATTTGATTCCTCATTCCACTCAGATCACTTCTCCAGATTTCTCTTTATTGAACTGAAGGTATGAATCTATAGGCTATAAGGACAATTTTACAGGTGCCTATGATTGCAGAAAAATGAGCTTCTTTTAGTTGTGCACAATAGTTTCCTGTAGTTTTTTAGCTTACCATCCCCATAATTCTAGCATATATTAATAGTGCTCACCCATTTTTGGAACTTCGCACTTCTACATATATTATGGCTGCTCGCCTATTGCATAAGCATTTTTTCCACTTTCTTCCCTGCATTGACCGCGTTCGGTTACCTCCTTAATTGGTCACAGTGGTAGTACATACCTGTAAGGTCTTTTTTCCATTCTTTTTTAGAGGAATCAGGAAAACATAAAAGAGGTTCCGAAACAAGTACAAGCAACAAAGGAAAGGGGAGAAGGATAAGAATAACAGGGGAGGGATTCAGGAGACATAAAACGAAACAAAGAAAACTAAAGAGATTACAGGTGAAACTGAATCCATGATTCTAAGATTGGGGTGATTGAAGCTTTGGATATGTGCAGCAACAGGAGGGACTCCACTGTTACTGTTCTTCTGCAGTCTTCAATAGAGGGTTTTTTTTTTTTTTCTAAAATGACATCATTTTACATCATCCAGATACCCTACCAAATGAGAATGAAAATATCTAATGAGAAAGACATGTTGATGACAGATCTCCAAAAGATCTGTCTTATTGAAAGCTTATCTGCAAACTGGAAGTTCATGATCCCCCAACAGGCTTTTGCAAAAGGACAGTAGAATAACAAGTGCATTACTGTCTCTTCAAAGGTTTATTCACACAATACACAGTTGTAATCCTCTAAACGCATCTGTCTTCTTCTTAACATTTTCTTGTGCTCAGTTGATGTACTAGAACCAGCCAAAATAACACCTTATGCTTACTTTGACATTAGGTTTTCCACAAACTTTTGAAAATGGGATCAACCTGTGTATGAAGACTTATAGCATGTAGGCTTTTGAGGAGGAGAATTGGGCTAAGCCCCAAATGTAAACCCAGTTGTCCTTCGACGTATTGTTTGTAGTAGACATGCTATAACAGTTTTTTTGCGATGGAGAAAAAAAGGAACTATAGTTCCCCATTTTCTGCTTCCACTTCAATTCTGTGAAATTAATAGGGTAGACCTGCAGCTTCCAACTGATACCTACCTTACTACGACAGCTTCCAATTTCTCCATGTTTTCTTATTAGAAAAGCCAGCTATTGCCCGGCTAATAATAGTATGAGGATGCCAATTACTATTTTAGTATTATACTTACTCTTAGATCACTCTACTTTGGGTCATAATAGACATGCATTAGTTGTTGTGGTAATTCCTGCTCGTAATTGTTTGAGAGAAAGAAGTGCACACATAGATGTTTCTGTGACAGTAAACTAAAATATTTCGTACCGGATGACATAAGACTATGATTCAATCTCTTTTGATTGAAAAAGAACTACGTCTTTTTTGTTCTATTTCTTCTCATTCGGCTTAAGAGGTTAATTTAACTACCTGTTGGGAACTATTAGATGTACATGTACTTCAACAACAATAATGGGTGTGCTATGCATAATTACTGTAACCATATGTTGTCATGAGACAGTGAAATCGGCCTCCCTTTCTATCAGGACGGTTGCCATCCGATGGTTTTAATGAAAAATATTTGCCTTGACATTGTTCAGGCACTTTTAAGATTTCAATGTGCTTATTATTGTGTATTGAAACTTACCATACATTTTCCATCAGCTTATATGTAACCCGCTTTTTCTTCTTAGCCTTTTATATGAGTTTTGGTTTTGAACTTGAAATGCTTAGAACTAAAGTTTCCGGATCATGCTCTGCTCTTTGACATTTGTTTCTTTGATGTCGATATTAATTCTCAAATCAATTAGATACTGTTTCCACGGTCCTAATTTAAACTATGGACTCTGCTTTACAGATTACTTGCATCAATACTTTATGGAGATCTAACCTCTGCCAACCATTTTGGCTCATGATGTTTTTTTTCCTACTGTCTTCCTTTAAATTATTACGAAAACACATCGAATTATATCTTTTCGCTTCAGTTGCCACCTAATTCACTATGTACCTTCTTACAGCGGGTGTCGGCGATCGACGGGAGGTGTGTCAACATTTTGCAACATGCAGAGGATCTCGCTTTTCAACTCAACCATCGTTGTTGTTTCCTTACTAACCAGACATATAAGCCTCGGGAGGGTTTCAGACTACCACTAAACAAGAAACCCTCCTGGTTATGGACAATATGTCTACTTTCCAGACCTAAATAATATATGTAATACATGTATCAGACACCGCATTTCACGTACTTGAATACATCCTAAATATATGATACATCCTAAATATATGTATGTACCTTATTAGTCATCGTGTCTCCTTTATGTTTTAAATTTTACGTTGTAACTGTATGAGCCCGCGGTGGCGCGGGCCTTGCACTTGTGTTGCTATATTGCACGAGGAAGGAAGATGTGCTAAGACTACGTGGTCGTAGCGAGGAGCCGCAGAAGCTAGCTTACCACGGCGAAGTTGACCAGACCGGCCTTTCCAGGGTCTGTTACCAGCTCTGTATCCTCCTCCTTTTCCTTCTCAAGCTTAGCCGCCGCGGCGCGTTCCATGCTGGCCGGTGCTGACGCCGGATCAGAGCCTATGCCTTTCTCGAGATCCAAAATTTCAGACTCAAAGCCAAGATTCGACATCTTGTTGATTACCCGTTCCGTCCCGGTGGTTCGTTTCGTTTGGTCGACTTGCTCTTCAATCCCTTATCCCTCGATCGGCTAGCTTTATCTCAGACCGAGAGCCGAGTCCGACACCAAACGGGTGGCCGGGTTGGTTACCGAGCACTGCCTATTGTACTAGGAATCTTGGTAGAGGAGGGTATTGTACTAGGAAAGTAGGAATCTTGGTAGAGGAGTTTCGTCCCAATGCACCCAATTTTTTAGAATTTAGCACTTTTTTGAACTATTTTTACATTTGGACCCCTGGAGAAACTATTTCCGTTTTTGAACCTTGGGGGTTGGTGCCATGCCCCACGGCGCCGAGGTAACACAGCTCGACTCTGTAGAGCACGACGCCGAGCTATGCGACCGCAACGTCTAGGAGATCCAGCGTGGCGCTGACGTGGCGGGGGGTCGGCGCCGTACTACGAGGAGAAGCACCAAGGACGACACACTTTCGAGGGGGAGGTAATGACTGCAAATATATCTTATTTAAGAATATGAGATAAGTATGTGGTACTTACATTAAAACATTTGTAATTGTTGCAGGAACTGTCCCTCTTCGTCCTCGCACCCATGACAAGTTCCACAAGATGCAGTATGATGAAAGGTACACGCCTTTACTACGGCTGGCCTAGATGTCGTATCGTATCAGGTTCATCGTGGGTTGCCAGTCATCAACCCCGCGGCGATCACAACTTTGATCGATAGGTATAACCATGTTCAATACTAATTGTTTATTACCCACTGTCTCTTTTAAATGTAACTAACATCACTACTTATCTCCTACCTTCTATAGGCGGCGACCGAAAACTCATAGTTTCCATCTACCTGGTAGAGAGATGACTCTCACTCTCGAGGACTCGCAGAAGTGGCTTGGTCTCTCCATTAGAGGTCTTCCTGTTATTGTCCACTGCAGGTCTGAAGGCTGGAGAGAGAGAGTGGAGGCCTTCCTTGGTAGACCACTACCTCCAGAGGCGACGCATACCCACACCACAGGTGTATATATTCCTTGGCTCAGGTCCGCCTTTGTTGTGTGTCCGGATGATGCAGACGATGCCACAGTTGGATACTACTGCAGAGCTTAGGTGTGGCACTTGTTTGGGTGTGTTCTCTTCCCTGGCGCGACAGGAGACACCGCGTCATGGATGTACCTTCCTTGCTTGGGTAATTGGGATACCGCAGGCACGTACAGCTGGGGTTCTGCAGTATTGGCCTTCCTGTATTGCAACCTTAGCGAGGCTTGTCAGCGAGGTGAGATTGACAAATTACTATACTACCCTATTGGGCCTCTTCTAGGGGGTGTTGTCCCAAACGAATATAGGCTCCCCCAACAGTAGCCCCTTAGCTACGAACTTTTGGCTAGTACTATATGACCTAGTAGATGTCCTCATTCAAGAAGAGGCACAATATAACTCAAAAATTAGTTGCAAGGACTACCCAGCGCAACCTACACGTGCGCATATCACTAAAACTCTATCCCAAAAACCCTGTGGAAAAATGGTATGGAGAAAAGAGCACACGCACAACTCTAGATTATATATGTTCCTATTCCTGAGGCATCTAGCTCCAAGTGCCTCGATTTCCCGGATGTTTTCATCTTTGGGTTTATGCTGCTTCTATGACAAAGTTCACAGGCTTCGCTCATGTGCGTAAATATTCGGCTCCGAGGCCTCATCAATACATAGGTCTTTGCTCCTAAGACCTTCACATGACTTTATCTCTAAGGCCCTCTCTATGTGTAGGTATTTGCCTTTGAGGCCTCCACCTTGTAAGGAACATGGTCCCCATGTCCCATATAGTTTGGATTTTGGTGTTTGATGATCAACATAATCAAATTGGACTAACGTATTTGCAACTGTTTATTTTGTAGTCCAATAGGGTGCAATCATGCTTTGGACTTAGGCAACACCACAATAAAGACATTTGAAGCATATAGAAGACCTAAAAGATCAAGCATAGTTCAAGCATGGAAGATGGAACCTACTTGGAAGCAAGACCGCGAAGATACAAAGTCTTCCAGACGTGAGGCGACGAGCGTCCGGACTTTTGGAAATCAGCCCGGATGAAAACACTGAATAAAAGGACTCCGGACGCTGAATACAGGAGACTCCGGACCAATGCGGATGCGTCCGGACACCTAGGGTTTGGTCTACGAATTTCAGCAGGTCCGGACACTATGAACAGTGCGAGTCCGGACTATGGGTGCTTGCGTCCGGACGCACAAAGAGAAGAACCCAAGAGCACGAAGGACACCGGACGCTAACCGGAGTATAGCATCCGGAGCGAAGAATGCATCTGGACACCATGCAGAGAGGTTCCAAAAGCGCGCGGAGGCTCCGGACGCTGTTCGGGCTGTGGACTCCGGACCATATACAGCGTCCGAACCCACCAGTTAGTCGTAGCGCACAGAAGATCGTTGGAAGGTCCGGACGCACAGGCATTAGTCCGGACCCCCTTGCTATCTACGTCCGGAGCTACGCAGAGGAGCAGGATCAGGGTTCCAACGGCTCCATTTGGTTTGTGGCCTATATATACCACCCTTGGCCGGCCAAATGAGATAGTGGAGACTTGAGGAATTATTCCAAGGTGTTGATACACAATTCTAGTGCTCTCCATATGCATAGAGCTTAGTGATACACTTGGTGATTAGCATTTGTGCTTTGCGAAGTGCATAGGCTAGTTAGACCATTGCTCTTGCGCTTGCTCTAGGTGTAAGCCTAGTGTTGAGTGTGGTTTGCATACCTCTTGATCATAGGTGATTGCGCGCACCAAGTTTGTACTCGATGGGGCTTGTAATCTTGCGCGATCACACCAACTGTGTTTGTGGTGTGGCCGCCACCGGTGTACCGAAGGGAACAAGGCCCGCGGCGTTTCGGCCGGAAGCTTGATAGTGAAGACGGCAGAGAGCATCCGGGAGAGGCTTGCCGGAAGGCACATCGGAGACCCACTTGCGCGTGGGGAGAGCCCGAGGCTATCCACAGAGTTACCCGACCGGGAGCTTGGCCCTTGCGCGGGATTCCTTGTGAGGGGCTCCAACGAGGACTAGGGGGAAGCTTGCGCGCTTCTCGATACCTCGGTAAAAATACCGAAGTCGTCGACGGGAGTTTGCATCTCTACCTTGCTCTTTACCTTCCGCACTTACTTTGTTTACCTTGTGTTCTTTACCTTTCCTAGCTTAGTTGATAGGCTAGTTGGTAGGTTTGGAAACTAGGTTGCATAACTCTTTTTGCGGTAGAGATATTAACACTTAGCAAAACCTTAGTTGCACTACTAGATAGTTTACCTTTTGCATAGGTTTTGCTAAGGTTAGAAAAAGAGGCCATAGTTTAGAGAGTAGTTTTTAAGTGACCTAATTCACCCCCCCTCTTAGGCATCACAGTCCTTTCAATTGGTATCAAAGTTGGTTGGCTCATCTTTGGACTTTAGGCTTCACCGCCTTTGAGTCGATGTCTCTAGGAGGGGGAAGGATGGATACCTCTAGGCTCCTGCACTTTGACGGCACTAACTTTCCCTACTATAGTGAAAGAATGGCTTGCTACCTAGAAGCGGTTGATCTAGGTGTTTGGAGAGTCACTCGTGACGGGATGAAACCCCTAAGAAATCCCGCTAAACCCACCTCAAGTGATGAAAAAGAAATTCATTTCAATGCTAGAGCTAAAAATTGCTTGTATGAATCTTTTAGTGTGGATGTTTTCAATCAAGTTTTTACCTTACAAACATCCCATGAAATTTGGCTAAAATTGTATGAGCTCCATGACGGTACAAGCAATGTCCGTGAGCAAAAACATTGTCTAACTCAGTCAACCTACGATTCCTTCAAAATGAATGAAAATGAGCTTGTCAAGGACATGTATTCTCGTTTGTGTCTAATTGTCAATGAGCTCAATTCCATAGGTTTGACAAAGCTAGAAGATGCGGACATTGTGAGGAAAATCATCTCGGTGCTACCACATGGCAAATATGGATCCATCATCACCATCCTTCACAACTTGGAGGAAGTAAGCAAAATGACCCCGGCCATCCTCATTGGCAAGCTTGTGGCATTTGAGATGTCACGCAAGATGGGTCAAGAAGAAGCATCTTCATCAAGCAAAGTAATTGCTCTCACATGTAAAGAGCGCAAAAAGATGAAGAGCAAGAAAGTTGAGACAAGCTCAAGCTCCTCAAGTGAAGAAGAAGATGAGGATGATGATGATGAATCAAGCCTCCACCTCATCCAACTCCTCCATTGATGAAGAAGAAACTATCAAGCTCATCCGAGGAGTGGAGAAGATGATTTGCAAGCTCAATGTCAAGGGTGTGCCCATCCAAATTGAAAATTTCATCTTCATAAATCAAAGAAGAGAGCAAAAAAAGAAAGGATGCTATGGATGTGGCAAGAGAGGGTACTTTGTTGAAGATTGTCCAAGAAACAAGCCCTCACCCAAGACAAGGAAGAAGGGTTGCAAGGTCAAAGCCCTCACCACTATCAAGAGTTGGAGTGACTCATCAAGCGATGATGAAGCCCAACACAAGAGGCATGACCGCCATCGATCATCATCAAGCACTTCACGAGTATGCCTTATGGCACGGGGTAACGAAAGTTCTAGCTCTAGTGATAGTGGTAGTGATGATGATCTACCTTCCTATGAGCAACCTGTGCAAGATAACATAAAATATGCTAAAGCTTGCACTAGCCAACAAAAGAAAATCAATGATCTAAAAGCAAAAGTAGAGAGCTCACAAAAATCATACAATACCATGCTTGAACAATATGAAAATTTTGCCAATCTTAATGTTGAGCTAACTACTAAAATTGAGCGTTTGGAGGCTAGTGCTAGAACAAATGAATGCACAATCAATGATAAGCAACTTGTAAAGAAAAATGAGAAACTAAAAGCAAAGCTAGCTAGCTTACAAGATGCATACAATTGTTTGCTTGCTAAAATGGAAACCATTTGCAAACATTGTGATGAGCTAACAACAAAAGTTGCTAATCTTGAGGCCGCCGGTAAAACCCCCACCGAGGCACCTAAAAAGAAGAGTTATATTTTTGACATTCCTAAAAAGGATGCCTCAACTTCTTGCATTGATTTATTAGACTCACCCCTATGCAAACAAGCTTCTATTGAGAATGTGTTTGTAGAAACATGTACACAAGATGTTGCAATGGAGAATGAGCTACTTAAGAAAGAAGTGGATCGCCTCACTAAGGACTTGACACAAGTCAAAGGCAAGGAGAAACAAGCCCAACCTCATCAAGATAACACCATCAAGGGAGTGAAGAAGCTTGATGAGGGAGAAACCATGGTTTGCTATCTTTGTCACAAAGAAGGTCACAAGTCCTACATGTGCAAGGTGAAGAATGGGGGAGGAGCTAAGAAGAAAGAGAAAAACAAAAAGCCAACAAGCAAGCTCTCCAACACCTACACCAACAAGGTGGACAAGAAGGCCTCCACACCTTATCTTTTGAAGAAGAAGAAAAATGACAAGGTGGTGGCCATCAAGGTGAACAAGCAAGCCAACAATGGAGCCAAACGCTTTTGGGCGCCAAAGGAAATAATTTCCAACATGAAGAGCACCAAGAAGGTTTGGATTCCAAAGGGAAAGTGAGAAGCCCGATGGACTTTGGGGAATTTGGAGACTTGGCAAAGATTGGGTACATTACATGGGATGCATCATGATGATCATTGGTACTATTGCCAAGTGGGTTAGTGAACACTACTTACCCAAGTTCCCCTTCCCATGTTTAGGTAACTAGATTTCTATCTTGCAAATTCAATTAGCATCTAGTTCCCTTCATGCCTAGGTATTGCATTTGCATATCTAAATACTTGTCATGCATACACTAGGTTATCATATGGTAGGATTGCTCGGTATCACTCTTACCCTTGGAGCAACCTACATGTACTTAAAATGTTTAGGAGCACGACACATAGCTCTCTTGTCATTTTATTATCTTATATGTGCCAAAGTACCAAATTGTAAATAGCTTACCCCAAATACCAAGTAAGAGTGATGTTCACTTTCATGTGACATTACCTTTCATTTGGTATCTTGACCTTAAAAGTCAATGTGCATATCTCCTACAAGTATTCTATGCTTGTATGCACACTTTTAGGGGAGCTAATCTACAAGTTGGAAGCTTTGAGACTAACACCTATTTCAAGTCTATCATGTGTGTAGTAGTCTCATTGCAAGGAACATGGAGTCCCCGGAGAAAAGCAAGGATTAACTTCCATAAGTATCATTGCATTTCATTTTTTGGTATCTTTTAAATGCTTTCTCCATGCATTATATAGATTAAACTCCTTTGTGCAAATTGCCGGTTATGCATATGCTTTGCCATCCACCATATGTATGCATACACTTAGGGGGAGTTTAGTTTATGTAATGTGAGAGTCAAGTCTCGTGATCAATTTCACTCCACATACAAAGGATCACAAAACTTGACCCTCCCTTGTGCTACTCATGTCTTCCTTTTCGTTGTTTGATTCCAAAGGGGGAGAATTTGAAGGACCAAAACAAATGATCATATATTTCGGTCCAAGATAGGGAGGAAAGTGGATTATGGAGTTAGGGGTGCATAAATCCATAATACCACACGAGGACATGTGCAAGGGCAAGACACGTCATCATAGTATGAGCTTCATTTAGTATAAACAAGTATCATATAGACTTGCCTTTGCATTGCATACTAGCAAGTAGATATGTTTTCATTTGAGCATCTTATATTATTGTGACACCCAATTTCAAGGACGAAATAGGATGCATAACATTATGTGTGCCCAGGAAGCAATCCACACATAAGTCCACAAATTACATAGCACCATCACAGAGTTTAATACATACTGTACATATATCCATTACATAAATAAATAAAACAACGGAAGATGCAACTAGCTCTCAAGGCTCCATCTCACAGGGAAGGTCAACTGGTTGACCAAGCCTAGAAATCCTCAGGATAGTCCTCATAGCCTCCTGCTTCTGTTACCCATCCGGGATTTTTGTCCAAAAGATGAAAAGAAAATCAAGCGTGAGCACATTCGTACTCAGCAGTATAACATGGGGTTGTGAAGCTCAAAAGGATGACACTGGCTTACTGCGTTTAGCACTTTTAGTTAATCAAACTTTTATTATTAGGTAACATCAAGTTATGCGTAAGCCCCAAGTGATCCCACTTATATCATTGCCAAAGCTTAAAAGAGCATAAACATCATCATTATAGTGGCAACAGGAACATAAAGGATGGTCAAGTTAATTAGTTAAACCGTCAGTTTTCCGGGCCGCTCGTAACCGTGAGCACGGCTGATATATCAGTTTTAATACTCTGCAGAGGTTGTGCATCTTTACCTGTGAGTCGTGATGCCCCGAATGCCCGGGTTAATTACTCCCGTAAACACTACCAAGGTGAGTGGGCGGGGTTCACTATGAAACCTTTCATAGTATCTCGTCTAACAAGATTAGGGCCGCTAGGATTGGCAAGGGGTGATAGAGCCCCCCTTCCGAGTAGCATAAAGACCGCAGCCTACGCTCAAACCTGGACAGAGGCCACACTACAACCAGCTCGGCAAGAGCCTAATGCGCCCTTTCGGGTAACCACTAACGAGTTAGAAAAGAGCCTATTACTGAGTTAAAGCTAGAGCCATGTAGCTCTCACGGTAGCACTGTCAGTCCCAGCTTTTGCCAACAGGGAGTTATTATAAAAGGTTATGTTCCAATTGCCATAAGCAGGTTCACCAATTCATTCAAAACATTATAACATTTGGCAGGGATCATGCATCATTTCATATAGCACTAGCCATCTACCCATATGCATGACCCATAGGAGTCAAGGAATAGGATTTCAATACTAAGGAAATTTACTACGGGTATCAAATTAAACACATGCACATGAAATCATGATTTTGGTAAATAGGATATCAAGGTAGGTCCCATGCTATACTTTCCTTGATTATCAAACTCCTGCTGATCCTGCTGCTGGTCAAAGAAATCCTGGTCACAACCAAACTCCTCACCGTCTGAACTCGATCACGGCATTGCAACAACACACATTCCAATTTGCATACATACAAAGCAAACAAAGCTACTATTAGAACAGTACACCAGCAACGGTAAACAGAAGATAAAAGGTTTATAAAAAGATACTACGCGCTGCTACGATCATTTCAACGCGAATTTCACGAAAATCGGATATAAAACGCAAAAGTTATTAATTAAACTGGTTCTCTAAGAGCATCTTTATTATTTAAATTTAATCTCGAATTTAAATGTTTCAAACATGACTAGCATAGGGTTTAACATGTAGAGAATTTCTTTACGAATCTAACGCAATTCGAATCGTCTAAATCGGAGTTAAAATAAAGTTTTTATAAGCAAAACAGTGCAATGGTAATTCTGTAAATACTGAATTTCCATTTAATTTCCAAAATGAATTAATCCGATCGGAATTACGCTTTTGAACAGAGAAATCGTAAACAGAGAAATGCGCCAGGGTTGTTGTAACACTCCGAAAATTGCATGTTTTTGAAATAGAATAAAATTTATTTAATTATGTATTATTGCTATGCATTTAACATAGTGGGAAAATCAATGAATATTTGGGAAAATAAAAATGTCATTTATAAACACTTTGAGCATTCATGCTGGTGCATTTGAGATTTTGTTTTGAGTGGTTTGAAAATCTACCCAAGTATACTTCAAACCTATATTTGAAAATGCTTTGAAATTTAGTTGCAAAATTCAATTTCTAGAAAATTGGAAAACTATTTCCTTTTCTCTTTCTTCTTTTTCTCTCTTCTGGCCCACTACTCCCTTGCCGCAGGCTTTTTCTTTTCTGCGCCCGGCCCAGTGCTCTTCCCTCCTTTCCCCTGGCCCAGCCGAACGGGCTTTCCCCCTCCTTCACCTTTCTTGGGCCGACGGCCGACGGCCCAAAGGGGAACCGTTTTCCTCCCTCCCTGAGCCGCTGACAGGATGTCCCCGCTTGTCAGCCGCACTTCCCCTTTCCCTTTCTCTCTCTGTGTCACCGACCGCACGGGCCCACTTGTCATCGCCTCCACCCCTCCTTCTTCTTGCCGAGTTTGAGTCGGAGTCCACCGGCAAAAGCCGAACCGAATCCAATCCCGCGGACCTCGGGATTTCCTTCTTATTCGCGCTCTGGATGCGGTAGCCTCCTACAAAACGCTTGCCGCCTCCCTATTCCTCATCTACTACCGCCGCAACTCGCCTGGCAGAGCCGCAGAGCTTTCCCCGAGCGCGAGCACCGCCGCCGCCGCCATTACCGCCACTGCAAGCTCACGGGTGACCGTTGGCGTCTCTCTCTCCATCGGAACGAGGTTTGGAACCCCGTAAAGTTTTCCCCGCACTCGATTTCGTGTATCTTTGCCCTCACCGTCGCGTCACCGCTCGTAGGGAGCCCGCACCGCCTCGCTGTGTCGTCCGCCTCCTCCGCGACCTCTCCAACCGCGAAAAGGGTTTGGGTGAGTTCGCGCCGCTCTCCTCTGTCACCAGGACCCCTCTGTTCGTCGAATGGAGCCCCGTAGGCTCGGAACCGCTTGCGCCGCCGTCCTTCTCGCCGGGATTCATGGCGAACGGCCGCGCCGCCTCCCTGTCCTTCTCTGACGCCGGCCGAGCCCCTGTGTCCCCTCCCCTCTTCTAATCTCATCCGTCGAATCTCGATCGGACGACTCTGATATCCCGATACCCCTTCGCTCTGGGAAACTTGCTAAAGAGCCCCTGGAAAATCTCAGGGCTCAACCCGCCGTCCTTTGGCGCAAATCCGGTATGCGCTTTTCCTTTTGGGAAACGTATTCACCTTTCTGTTTTTGTTTTAATTAAAATAAAATGAAAAATCCTAATTTCAGAATTGCCATTTGAATTCAAAACCCTATAACTCCCCCATTTTAAATCCGTTTTCGTCCATTCAAATTGCGTTAGGTTCGTAATAAAATTCTCTTTATGTTAATACCACTGTTAGTTGCTTTTGAAAAAGTTTAATTTCGTGATTAATTGTAAATTAATATCTTTCAATAGAAAACCCTATTTAATTCGTATTTTTGTCGTTCTAGCTCCGTTTTTCGTGAACGAAACATCGATGTGATCGTAGCGATGCGTAGATTAGTTTTATAGACTTTTCATCTTATTTTATTATTGTTGGTGTACTGTTCTAATCATAGCTTTGTTTGCTTCGTGTATGATTGTCGTTGGATGAATGGTGTTGCTTGTTGATCGGTATAGACGTTGAGCTTCCCGTTGAAGAGCCGGAGTTCTTTCTTGATCAAGATCAGCAAGACCAGCAAGAGTTCTTCGAAGAAGGCAAGTATAACATGGGATTATCCTTGTTGTCCTATTCACGATTAATATAACTCATATGCATGAAATTCCTTGTTTACCTTAGTTTGATCCTAGTGTTTGTTACCCTAAATACCTTGTCACCTATGTTTGATCCACTACATATGATTATCATTGTTAGCGCTCATACCAGATGTTCATGATCTTAATTTGTTAATGACTATATGCAATAATGGTAAAACTCGCTTTTTAGCAACATTGGATTATAGGAGCTTATCTGTCGGCAAAATCTGGGATATACAGTACAACCACGAGGGCACCTCTGATCAGAGTTAATAAACTATCATGATAGCCGTGCTCACGGACACGAGCGGCTCGGAAAACTCACAGAATTATTGGGTTCTTATTTCTATGTGGCTTATGCAAGTGTTATTTATTTATTGTATGTTATTGTCATTTACTTTATGATCATGGATATTTGAGCTTTTGCAATTTACCTTGGCACTCATTGATATTAATATGAATTTGATCTACTTAAAATGCTTACCGCTATGAACCATGCATACCATTTTGAGCTTCATAAACCCCGTGTTATATTTGTTGAGTACGTATGTGCTCACCCTTGCATTCAAACAACACAGATGAAGATTGGGTTGATGATTACCGCAATGAGAACTAGTCTTGGAGTCAACCAGTCAACCAATCCCTTTGGAGCTTCCGCAGTTATCTTCGTTTAGGCAAAGTTTACTTGTTTTCAGTCTATGTAATGGAAATTTATTCGATATGTAATAAACACTGTGATGGTACTTTTATCATTTGTCAACTCATGTGTGCGACTATTTCTGGGGTACACATGAGCCTTTTATGCACTTGTTTTTGTTCTTAAAAATGGGTGTGACAAATTGGTATCAGAGCATGTGTTGACTGTAGGACGCAAACCTAGTTAGAATGGTTGCTTTTAGAGTCTTTCTCCTCTTGTTCATGCTTTCTACTAAAGTCTTGATAATTGCTAAAGGTTTTAATGCTTCTTCGGTTATATTCTATTGTGAAAACTTTGCTTCTATCTAATCTATGTCTAAACTTTCTGTAGATGCCTCCCTCTCGCCAGAACAACAGGATGACAGCTGCGGAGTACAGTGCTTTGTTCACCCCTAGGCAGCTTCGACCAGCGGAAGAGATGGAGATTTCTGATGCAGAGTCAAGAGTGGGAGCCTTTCAGGATGAAGATATAGAGGAAGAAGTTCAGATGAAGCCAGCACCAGAAGACGTCCCTTTGACAGACTGGACTGAAGAGACTCATGTCATACTGCCAAACCGTCACTATCCTTTCCAGGATCTGATAGAGATGTTTCTGGAAAACTGCTTGTATGAGATGCAAGCCACCCTTGAGTACCGCTGCACGGAACGCAAGCATCCTCGAAGGCCATCCCAATGGCATGCAGAGCTTTGGGTCTGGGAAGTTGAAAACAATCGTCATATGGTAAATGCAACCTTCAGGACCAAGGTGAGCCGATCCACTCCTTGGAAGGCTATGGAGGATGTTGCCCATGAAGCATTCATCAGCTATCACGGTCAGTATCGGGATCAACATGGCATGAGTGATGGTGGTTTTAAGCATCTCCCTTTCCTTGTGCCAAGTAGAGGAACCTGGTACATGGCACCTGCGGATGATTCGAAACCAAAGCTGCAAGGTGTGGTAAGGTTTGGTCGTGAGATGGCAACTGTGGCAGACGAGTTGAAAGAAGAGCTGCGGTATGAGAAGGAATTCAATGAGAAGCTTTGTGAAGAGAATGAAGCGCTAAAAGCACAGCTAGCTCAACTCCAGCCTTGAAAGAAGACCCTAAGTTCCTCGTCAATCAAGATCTATCCATAGGAATTAGGCACCTTTTATGTACTAAAGAACGATAGTAGTATCGCCGTTGCGTCTAGTTTAATCGAGTCTTGGTGTAATGTGATCCTTTGTGCTTGGTTTATTTGTTATGATGACTATGAGTGATTTGGATCTTTGTAATGCTTGTTGTACATCTTGTGGTTATATCTACAAGTTTCCAAGGTTTAATGATAATTAGTTAATGTCATACATATAGTTGGGTTGGTTATGTCCTGTCTCTATCTTTGCTGTTTTTTGGAGCAGTCGTCAGTGTTTCTGTTCTTAAGATCTGTTGATGCAAAATTCATGACATTTTACTGGGAGTAACTAGACTCATTTATGGTTCTTTTCCAACTGGAATCACCCTTATAGCTGTTATATTTTAAGAGATATGTCTGTTGCAAGTTGATGTTTCTGCGCAGTCTGAAACCTGAAACAGAATCTGTTCTTTGCTGTTTTACGCAATTTTAACTTCTGAATCTGGGAATGTCAGTTGAGACAAATTTGTAGAGCATTTCAATACCTTTCCAGAAAGTCCAAAATCAACTCCATTGGATATCTGTAACTTGTTTTATGGCCATTTTACTGCAGTGTTGTCAGAATCTCTCGTCCAGAAAATTTCAGATTTGCATATAACATGTTTTTGATGGTATAAGTCATGTTTCTAAACATAATTATTTGTGTTTTGGAGCACAGATGCCTCGTTCCAACAGGAATCCACCACCACCACCTCCCCCGGCACCCATGTCCACGGAAGAGCTGATGGCAATGCAGGGACAGCTAATGCAAGTGATGATGCAGTTCATGCAGAACCCGCCGAATCAAGCAGTAGCACCTATCAACAAGCGCCGGGAATTCCTTCAAGGTCATCCTTCGGTGTTTTCACATGCTGCTGATCCCTTGGAAGCATATGATTGGCTTTGAGCAGTGGAGAAACAGCTCAACATCGCTCAGTGCAATGACCAGGAGAAGGTGTTGTATGCTTCTGGTCAGTTGCAAGGTGTGGCTCAGACATGGTGGGAATCATACCAAGCTGCACGTCCTGTTAATGCTCCTGCCATCACTTGGGATGAGTTCTCCAGGGACTTCAGGGCTCGTCATATCCCAGAGGGAATTATTGAGCTCAAGCAAGAGGAGTTCCGCAATCTCAGAATGGGGCAAATGTCGGACAGTGAGTACCATGATAGATTCTCTCAACTGGCTCGCTATGCTCCTAATGAAGTGAGAGAAGATGCAGACAAATAGCGTCACTTCCTGAAGGGAATCTACTACGATCTGAGGCTGCAGTTGAAGGGTAATGTGTACCCAAATTTTCAGACGCTGGTGAACCGTGCCATTGTGCTTGACAATGAGCGCAAGGACATGGACAAGAAGAGAAAGATGAGAGCACAGTCATCTGGGAGCAATACTCGCCCCCGCTTCAATACTCATTCTAGCTCTCAACAGAGGTACCAAGGGCCCGTTAGCTAGTGGAATCGCAATCCGAATCAGCAAAGGCCTCAGTACCAGCAAGGTAATGCTCAGAATCAGCAGCGCACACCATATCAGTTTCAGAGTGGAACCCATACTCCTCGTCAAGGTACCCCCAGTTCTACTCCTGCTAAGAATAGTGCACCTCAACCCAGCACTCCAAGAGTATGCTATCGATGTGGAGATCCTGGACACTATGCCCACAGTTGTCCCAGGAAGCAGAACCAGAACAATGACAGTAGCAGCAGAGGAAGACCCCAACCAACTCCTAGCTCTGGAAGGGTGAATCATGTATCTGTCGCTACAGCTCAGGAGGCCCCGGAAGTCATGTTGGGTACGTTTGACATCAACTCCACCCCTGCATCTGTTCTTTTTGATTCCGGAGCATCGCATACTTTTATTTCGCAAGCATTTGTTACCATACATAGCATACCCATGATAGCTATGAAGAATCACATGTTAGTAAGTTCACCGGGGGGACCTATACAAGTTGCTCATAAATGCCCCTCAGTTAATCTCACATTAAAGGGGGTAGACTTTGTGATTAGTCCAGTTGTGCTGCGAAGTTCTGGTATTGATGTGATTGTGGGTATGGATTGGATGAAAGCACACCAGGCAGTGATCCAATGCAAAGAGAAGACGGTATCTCTTGTTACACCAAAGGGCGACCAGATCAGTGTGGATGTGGTTATGCAGCAACCAGAGACAGCCGTTGTGAACCAGATCAATGATGGAACTAATCAGGATGATCCAGTGGTGAATGAATTCCAGGATGTCTTTCCAGATGAACTGCCAGATATGCCACCTGACCGAGACATTGAATTTCTTATTGAGTTATTACCTGGTACTGCACCCATAGCTAAACGACCATATAGAATGGGGGTAAAAGAACTAGAAGAACTTAAGAAACAAATAGAAGAATTGCAAGAAAAAGGTTTCATTCGTCATAGTTCTTCACCATGGGGTGCACCAGTTATTTTTGTTGATAAGAAAGATGGTAGTCAGAGGATGTGCGTTGATTATAGATCGCTCAATGAGGTTACCATCAAGAACAAGTATCCTTTGCCCAGAATTGACGATTTGTTTGATCAGTTGAGAGGTGCTTGTGTGTTCTCAAAGATTGATCTTCGTTCTGGATATCATCAATTGAAGATTCGTGCTAGTGATATTCCAAAGACAACTTTCACCACAAGGTATGGTCTATACGAGTATACTGTTATGTCTTTTGGATTGACCAATGCTCCTGCATACTTTATGTACATGATGAATAAGGTGTTTATGGAGTATTTGGATAAGTTTGTGGTTGTGTTCATTGATGATATACTGGTGTTCTCTAAAACTGAGGAAGAACATGTTGAACATCTGAGAATGGTATTGCAGAAGCTTAGAGATCACAGGTTGTATGCTAAGCGGAGCAAGTGTGACTTCTGGTTGAAGGAAGTTTCTTTCCTTGGTCATGTTGTCTCTAATGGAGGTATTTCCGTTGATCCCAGCAAGGTGGGAGATGTATTGAATTGGAAACCACCAACTAGTGTTACTGAGATTCGCAGTTTTCTTGGTTTAGCTGGTTACTATAGAAGATTCATTGAAGGCTTTTCAAAACTCGCAAAGCCTATGACAGCCTTATTGGAAAAGAATGCCAAGTTTGTGTGGTCTGATAAATGCCAAGCCAACTTTGAAGAGCTAAAAAAGAGGTTGACTACAGCACCTGTGTTGATACTGCCAGATTTGAGTAAGAGTTTCTCTATCTATTGTGATGCTTCTCGTACTGGTTTGGGATGTGTTCTTATGCAAGAAGGTAGAGTTGTTGCTTATGCTTCTAGGCAGTTGAGGAAACATGAATTGAACTATCCTACTCATGATTTAGAACTTGCTGCAGTAGTACATGCTTTGAAGATATGGAAACACTATCTGATTGAGCATAAGTGTGACATATATACGGATCACAAGAGTTTGAAATATATCTTCACCCAGTCTGATCTGAACTTGAGACAACGCAGATGGTTAGAACTGATCAAGGATTATGATCTAGATGTGCATTATCACCCTGGGAAAGCTAATGTGGTTGCAGATGCTCTCAGCAGGAAGAGTGGAGTTCATGAGTTGCTTATGTCTGTTATGTCAGATGAGTTGTGTGATGAGTTTGAATGGTTGAACTTGGGTTTCATTGTCAATGCAGCAGAGATGGTGATGGAACCTACACTTGAATAGGAGATCCGAAAAGGTCAGTTGCAGGATGAGAAATTGAAGGAGATAGCAGAGAATCTGGTCATCGGTAAGTCACCTGGTTTCCGTATGGATGATAATGGAACTTTGTGGTTTGGTAATCGTTTATGTGTACCTGATGATAAAGCTTTGAGGCAAATGATTTTGCGTGAAGCTCATGAGTCTGCTTATTCTATTCATCCTGGTAGCACTAAGATGTATATGGATGTGAAAGAGAAATTTTGGTGGGTTGGATTAAAAAGAGATGTAGCTGAGTATGTAGCTTTGTGTGATACGTGTCAGAGGGTTAAAGCGGAACATCAGAGACCTGCTGGATTGTTGCAACCTATGAAGATACCTGAATGGAAGTGGGAAGAAGTTGGTATGGATTTCATTGTTGGGTTACCTCGTACCCAGCGAGGTTATGATTCTATTTGGGTAATAGTCGATCATCTGACCAAGGCACTTTTTACCAGTCAAGACAAAGTACAATGGTGCTCAGTTAGCAGAGTTATATATGGAACGGATAGTATGTTTGCATGGAGTTCCAAAGAAGATTGTGTCTGATAGAGGTACTCAGTTCACTTCAAATTTTTGGCATAGTGTGCATAGAGCTTTGGGAACTAAGTTAAACTTCAGTACTACATATCATCCTCAAACAGATGGTCAAACTGAAAGAACTAATCAGATATTGGAGGATATGTTGAGAGCTTGTGCATTGCAGTATGGTACTAGTTGGGATCAGAGTTTGCCGTATGCAGAGTTCTCCTACAACAACAGTTACCAGCAGAGCATCAAGATGGCACCGTTTGAGGCACTGTATGGTCGTAAGTGTAGAACACCATTGTTTTGGAATCAAACAGGTGAGACACAAGTGTTTGGGGCTGATGTACTTAGAGATGCTGAGGATCATGTGAGGGTGATCCAAGACAGTTTGAGAATAGCACAGTCGAGATAGAAGAGCTATGCTGATAATAGAAGGAGAGACTTGTCCTTTATTATTGGTGATTATGTCTATCTCAAAGTATCGCTAATGAGAAGTGTAAAGAGGTTTAACATAAAAGGTAAGCTAGCACCAAGGTATGTTGGACCGTTTAAGGTTTTAGCCAGACATGGTGAAGTTGCTTATCAGTTGGAACTGCCTGAGAATTTATCTGGAGTTCATGATGTGTTTCATGTGTCACAACTTAAGAAGTGTTTGAGAATACCAGAAGAGCAAATACCTCTGGATGATCTTAATGTTGCTGATGATTTGACCTATGAAGAGTATCCAGTTAAGATTCTTGAAATAGCTGAAAGGGTAACCAGGAGCAGAGTCATTAAGATGTGTAAGGTTCAGTGGAATCGGTACTCAGAGGCAGAAGCAACTTGGGAAAGAGAAGATGAGTTGAGAAAATCATACCCGCAGTTGTTTCAGTAAGCCAGCTAATCTCGAGGACGAGATTCTTTAAGGGGGGTAGATTTGTAACACTCCGAAAATTGCATGTTTTTGAAATAGAATAAAATTTATTTAATTATGTATTATTGCTATGCATTTAACATAGTGGGAAAATCAATGAATATTTGGGAAAATAAAAATGTCATTTATAAACACTTTGAGCATTCATGCTGGTGCATTTGAGATTTTGTTTTGAGTGGTTTGAAAATCTACCCAAGTATACTTCAAACCTATATTTGAAAATGCTTTGAAATTTAGTTGCAAAATTCAATTTCTAGAAAATTGGAAAACTATTTCCTTTTCTCTTTCTTCTTTTTCTCTCTTCTGGCCCACTACTCCCTTGCCGCAGGCTTTTTCTTTTCTGCGCCCGGCCCAGTGCTCTTCCCTCCTTTCCCCTGGCCCAGCCGAACGGGCTTTCCCCCTCCTTCACCTTTCTTGGGCCGACGGCCGACGGCCCAAAGGGGAACCGTTTTCCTCCCTCCCTGAGCCGCTGACAGGATGTCCCCGCTTGTCAGCCGCACTTCCCCTTTCCCTTTCTCTCTCTGTGTCACCGACCGCACGGGCCCACTTGTCATCGCCTCCACCCCTCCTTCTTCTTGCCGAGTTTGAGTCGGAGTCCACCGGCAAAAGCCGAACCGAATCCAATCCCGCGGACCTCGGGATTTCCTTCTTATTCGCGCTCTGGACGCGGTAGCCTCCTACAAAACGCTTGCCGCCTCCCTATTCCTCATCTACTACCGCCGCAACTCGCCTGGCAGAGCCGCAGAGCTTTCCCGAGCGCGAGCACCGCCGCCGCCGCCATTACCGCCACTGCAAGCTCACGGGTGACCGTTGGCGTCTCTCTCTCCATCGGAACGAGGTTTGGAACCCCGTAAAGTTTTCCCCGCACTCGATTTCGTGTATCTTTGCCCTCACCGTCGCGTCACCGCTCGTAGGGAGCCCGCACCGCCTCGCTGTGTCGTTCGCCTCCTCCGCGACCTCTCCAACCGCAAAAAGGGTTTGGGTGAGTTCGCGCCGCTCTCCTCTGTCACCAGGACCCCTCTGTTCGTCGAATGGAGCCCCGTAGGCTCGGAACCGCTTGCGCCGCCGTCCTTCTCGCCGGGATTCATGGCGAACGGCCGCGCCGCCTCCCTGTCCTTCTCTGACGCCGGCCGAGCCCCTGTGTCCCCTCCCCTCTTCTAATCTCATCCGTCGAATCTCGATCGGACGACTCTGATATCCCGATACCCCTTCGCTCTGGGAAACTTGCTAAAGAGCCCCTGGAAAATCTCAGGGCTCAACCCGCCGTCCTTTGGCGCAAATCCGGTATGCGCTTTTCCTTTTGGGAAACGTATTCACCTTTCTGTTTTTGTTTTAATTAAAATAAAATGAAAAATCCTAATTTCAGAATTGCCATTTGAATTCAAAACCCTATAACTCCCCCATTTTAAATCCGTTTTCGTCCATTCAAATTGCGTTAGGTTCGTAATAAAATTCTCTTTATGTTAATACCGCTGTTAGTTGCTTTTGAAAAAGTTTAATTTCGTGATTAATTGTAAATTAATATCTTTCAATAGAAAACCCTATTTAATTCGTATTTTTGTCGTTCTAGCTCCGTTTTTCGTGAACGAAACATCGATGTGATCGTAGCGATGCGTAGATTAGTTTTATAGACTTTTCATCTTATTTTATTATTGTTGGTGTACTGTTCTAATCATAGCTTTGTTTGCTTCGTGTATGATTGTCGTTGGATGAATGGTGTTGCTTGTTGATCGGTATAGACGTTGAGCTTCCCGTTGAAGAGCCGGAGTTCTTTCTTGATCAAGATCAGCAAGACCAACAAGAGTTCTTCGAAGAAGGCAAGTATAACATGGGATTATCCTTGTTGTCCTATTCACGATTAATATAACTCATATGCATGAAATTCCTTGTTTACCTTAGTTTGATCCTAGTGTTTGTTACCCTAAATACCTTGTCACCTATGTTTGATCCACTACATATGATTATCATTGCTAGCGCTCATACCAGATGTTCATGATCTTAATTTGTTAATGACTATATGCAATAATGGTAAAACTCGCTTTTTAGCAACATTGGATTATAGGAGCTTATCTGTCGGCAAAATCTGGGATATACAGTACAACCACGAGGGCACCTCTGATCAGAGTTAATAAACTATCATGATAGCCGTGCTCACGGACACGAGCGGCTCGGAAAACTCACAGAATTATTGGGTTCTTATTTCTATGTGGCTTATGCAAGTGTTATTTATTTATTGTATGTTATTGTCATTTACTTTATGATCATGGATATTTGAGCTTTTGCAATTTACCTTGGCAATCATTGATATTAATATGAATTTGATCTACTTAAAATGCTTACCGCTATGAACCATGCATACCATTTTGAGCTTCATAAACCCCGTGTTATATTTGTTGAGTACGTATGTGCTCACCCTTGCATTCAAACAACACAGATGAAGATTGGGTTGATGATTACCGCAATGAGTACTAGTCTTGGAGTCAACCAGTCAACCAGTCCCTTTGGAGCTTCCGCAGTTATCTTCGTTTAGGCAAAGTTTACTTGTTTTCAGTCTATGTAATGGAAATTTATTCGATATGTAATAAACACTGTGATGGTACTTTTATCATTTGTCAACTCATGTGTGCGACTATTCCTGGGGTGCACATGAGCCTTTTATGCACTTGTTTTTGTTCTTAAAAACGGGTGTGACAGTTGTGGCGCGGGGCCTGCAGGACTGCCACGCGGCGGCTCGGGGTTGGTGCGGTGCCCCGCATAGTGTGTGCACCCGCTGACTCAGCGCTGGACCGCGGGTTCACGGGTCCACGGTGGACCATCCACTTAACCCCGAAGGGGTATCTAATCCTGACCGTTGGCCCAGGATCGGACGACCGAGAAAGAACAGAGGGAGGAGGGGAGACCAGCCGGCTGGGGAAGAGGAACCCGCGGCAGCGCTGCCATTGCCGGCGTCGAGGTGGTCGCCGGAGTTCGCGAGCCCGGTGATTTAGGCCACGGTTTTGCAAACCGAGAGCAAGGGGAGAAAGAGCGGAGCGAGGCGAACGCGATGGCGCGCTCGGACGAACACAGCGAGGCGAACAGAGGCGGCGCGGCGGTGCGCCATGGCCGGCGGCGTGCTGTGCTCATGGCACGGGCTCTAGGGGCCACGGTTTGACTGGGCGAGGGCAGGGGAAGCTAGAGGAGGTCTAGGCGAGTGCGATTATGCATTCGGTTGAACACGGGGAGGGAAACAGAGGCGGCGCGGCGGTGCGCCATTGCCGGCGGCGCGGGACGCACGGGGGCAGTGCCACAGGGGCCACGGTTCGCCGAATTAAAGGCTCAGGGAGGAAGAGGGAGTGATTGTGAAGCTCACCGAGACGGATTGGAGGCCGAAGACTCCTCTGGTCCGACGGTCGACGTGTTTCGGCGGTCGGCGTCGGGCGTGCACGGCGGACGGCGAGCTTCATGTTCTCTGTTCTGCGGCCACCGACGAGAAAACAGAGGCGGGATAAGGACGATGACATATGTCGCACCGGCGTGGACTCGGAACGATACTTACCGAGACGGATTAGAGCTCCGGTGGCCTTCTCGGTGTCGGCGGCGGCGTTCGGTAGTGCGGAGTAACAGAGACGGAGAAAGGAGGAGATGGGGTCTGTGTGCTACTTTAAAGAACGAGAGAGGGAGGTGCGGGATAAACGGGGCCGTTGCAGCAACGTGGGCGAGGCATGGAGGAGTGGGAGCGACTGACGCGCGGGCGGTTGCCGGGGCGCTCGGCGCGCTCGTCCCCGCGAGGCAAAGGGAGGGGAGGTTGAGGGAGGAACTAACGGGTGGGGCCCGGTCGACAGCGAGAGAGAGAAGAGAGGGGAACGGTTGGGGATGGCTCCGACAGATGGGGCCCGGTCGGCGGTGGGAAGGAGGGGGAGGCGGTTGGGAGGCCTGCTGGGCCGGTTTCCTGGTTGGACTGCGCGAGAGAGAGGGGGGAAAAGGGAGTGGGCTGGGCCTCTCGGGCTGAAACAGGAAAGGGAGAGAGAGAGCTTAACTCCTTTTCTTTTTGTTTTCTTTACCAAAATCCTTTTCCAAAAGCAAGTTTGAATTCAAATACTCTTTGCTTTGGAAACTCAATCATCACCACAAGAATTATGCAGCAGCATGTATGCACATTCATGTTACTAAACTAAGAATTGATTTTATTTCCAAGAATTTTTATTATTTCTCTAATTGAAATGATCACCCAATTCTTTAATAAATCATTTTCTACTAATTTAAATGCAAACAAATTTGTGGGTGTTACAATTATTTGCTTGTTTTGGTCGTGTTGTCATCAAGCACCAAAAAGGGGGAGATTGTAAGAAACATGGTCCCCATGTCCCATATAGTTTGGATTTTGGTGTTTGGTGATCAACATAACCAATTGGACTAACGTATTTGCATATGTTTATTTTGTAGTCCAATAGGGTGCAATCATGCTTTGGACTTAGGCAACACCGCAAGAAAGACATTTGAAGCATATAGAAGACCTAAAAGATCAAGCATAGTTCAAGCATGGAAGATGGAACCTACTCGGAAGCAAGACCGCGAAGATACAAAGTCTTCCAGACGTGAGGCGACGAGCATCCGGACTTTTGGAAATCAGCCCGGATGAAAACACTGAAGAAAAGGACTTTGGACGCTGAATACAGGAGACTCCGGACCAATGCGGATGCGTCCGGACACCTAGGGTTTGGTCTGCGAATTTCAGCAGGCCCGGACGCTATGAACAGTGCGAGTCCGGACTATGGGTGCTTGCGTCCGGACGCACACAGAGAAGAACCCGAGAGCACGAAGGACTCCGGACGCTGACCAGAGTATAGCGTCCGGAGCGAAGAATGCGTCCGGTCACCATGCAGAGAGGCTCCAGAAGCGCGCGGAGGCTCCGGACGCTGTCCGGGCTATGGACTCCGGACCATATATAGCGTCCGAACCCACCAGTCAGTCGTAGCGCACAGAAGATCGTTGGAAGGTCCGGACGCACAGGCATTAGTCCGGACCCCCTTGCTATCTACGTCCGGAGCTACGCAGAGGAGCAGGATCAGGGTTCCAACGGCTCCATTTGGTTTGTGGCCTATATATACCACCCTTGGCCGGCCAAATGAGATAGTGGAGACTTGAGGAATTATTCCAAGGTGTTGATACACAATTCTAGTGCTCTCCATATGCATAGAGCTTAGTGATACACTTGGTGATTAGCATTTGTGCTTTGCGAAGTGCATAGGCTAGTTAGACCATTGCTCTTGCGCTTGCTCTAGGTGTAAGCATAGTGTTGAGTGTGGTTTGCATACCTCTTGATCATAGGTGATTGCGCGCACCAAGTTTGTACTCGATGGGGCTTGTAATCTTGCGCGATCACACCAACCGTGTTTGTGGTGTGGCCGCCACCGGTGTACCGAAGGCAACAAGGCCCGCGGCGTTTCGGCCGGAAGCTTGATAGTGAAGATGGCAGAGAGCATCCGGGAGAGGCTTGCCGGAAGGCACATCGAAGACCCACTTGCACATGGGGAGAGCCCGAGGCTATCCACAGAGTTACCCGACCGGGAGCTTGGCCCTTGCGCGGGATTCCTTGCGAGGGGCTCCAACGAGGACTAGGGGGAAGCTTGCGCGCTTCTCGATACCTCGGTAAAAATACCGAAGTCGTCGACGGGAGTTTGCATCTCTACCTTGCTCTTTACCTTCCGCACTTACTTTGTTTACCTTGTGTTCTTTACCTTTCCTAGCTTAGTTGATAGGCTAGTTGGTAGGTTTGGAAACTAGGTTGCATAACTCTTTTTGCGGTAGAGATAGCAACACTTAGCAAAACCTTAGTTGCACTACTAGATAGTTTACCTTTTGCATAGGTTTTGCTAAGGTTAGAAAAAGAGGCCATAGTTTAGACAATAGTTTTTAAGTGACCTAATTCACCGCCCGCCTCTTAGGCATCACGGTCCTTTCACACCTCTAGTCTCTTCGGCGCATAGGTCTCCACCTCCGAGGTCTCCTCATGTGGTGTCTTCTCAGCACACAAGTCTTTGCCTATGGGGCCTTGTGTCATCGTGGCTAAAGTGGTTGATGTAGTCAAAGTAATCGTGGCCAAAGTGTTTGGCGAAGGCAAAGCCGATGTAGATGTCTACGTCACATGGTGAAACATAGAGAAGTCGTGTGAAAATGCACCTTAGTTGATAGAGTGCATTTGTAGTTAATTACATTGCGTCATAGCCTCGTCAAATATTGACCTGCTGGCAAGTCTTCTGACACTCAAAAATATATTGTCTTTCTACTTGCTACAAAAAATGGTTACTCATTTATATGACATGCGAGGGTAGCGCGAAGGCCGTAGCTTCACGACCTGGTGCCCGTGTAGGTTAGGGACTTCTTCTAGGATTTTGATGCATATAGTCCTAGTGCCTTTGTATTTTTGTGACTTCTTCTAGGTGGCTCAGGTCATACGGTGCAATGCACTTGTGCATGCATGCATGTATGCATGTATGTATGTGATGATGCCAATAAATGCATTTGCGTGAAAATATTATAAGGGGTAAACATATCATGTGCCCTTCAAAAATGATGGTTGAGCTTAAAAAAAGATATAGGTACTGCATATGAGGAATAATGCCCTCAAATGAGAATGTTATAGTTTAAGTTAGCTAGCGAATGCTATCAATTATGAACCTACATGGTTACTTTCCTGCGAAGGTTGGCTCAAATAATATTGGGAGGATGTATAGAATACTGTGAAAGAAAAACTAGACAATATGACCTGAAAAAAAGAAGAGAAGTGTTAGCGTTAGACAGTTCGAAGGTTGGATGGCTACCGAAGATCGATTGTTGGTAAGGTTTGTTGGTTCACAAAGTAAAAAAACAATGGCTGACTAAGGCTGCTCACGGACAAAGGCCAATAACTGACGAGGGCTGCTGATTGTGATGAGAACCACTGACTGACGTAAGCTATTGATTAACAAAGACTGTTGTCTATGATAAAGACTACTAATTGACGAAGAGTACTAATTGTCGAAGACCATATCTAACGGAGGTTGCTGGCTGATGAGAACTAATTAAGTAGTGAAGGCCACTGATTATCAATGGTTGCTAACTATTGGAAACCAACAGCTTTCGAAGACTGGTGACCGTCGAAGGTCGCTTACTGTTGAAAGCTGATGACTGTCGAAGGCCACTAACTAACGAATGTTGTTGACTAATGAAAACTATTGAATGATGAAATCTACTAACTAAAGAAGGTCATTGACTATTGAAAGCTAATGACTGATGAAGGCCTTGACTAACAAAGGTTGTTGGCTGATGAAAACCACTAAATGATAAAATCAACTAGTATGTGTAGCCATTCAGGCTATGCTTTTGATGTGGCGAAGGGTCGTGACAACTTTGTTGGTCACATTGGTGACAAGTTATATGCGAAGGTTAACTTTTGAGAATTTACCTTGAGAGACTAAGTTTAGATTGAAATTGTGACGAAAAGTATATCACAAGTGCAAAAATTATTGGACATAATAAATTATTGAGAATTTATATACCAATTTGTCGGTGTTTAGAAACTACCAACGAGTAAATTTGTACGCATGTCGGGTTTCGAATGGTGAGACAAAGACAAGAGGTTTATACTGGTTCGGGTAAGAAATCCCTACGTCTAGTGTGGAGCTGCTCGTGTTCCTTATCTCCGCTTGTAGGGGACTACAAGCTGGTTTGAGAGAGGGGATATGAGCCCAGGTCTCTGGTGAGTGAGTGTGCTATCTGCTAGCTGTATGTTCGTCGACGTGTGTTGCTTGCTGTCTTGCTTGTCCCTGCGTCGTCCCCTCTATTCTCCTTTTATAGTCGCAAGGAGCCTATGAGAGTTACAAGCGTGCGTCGAGAAGTATCTACATAGGATGTCAAGCCTTATCCTTTCCTTCCTTAGGAAGGATGTTGGACACTTATAATACTATATTCCTATTGTCTTCGTACTTGGTTGGAGAAGAGGTGTCGTGTCGGCCCTTCGTTCCACCGCCGGAGAATACGGGGGGGGGGTCCGGTTGAACCCGTAGCATGGTAGAGGCATGGAGTGCGTTGTACCGTCGGCAAGTACAAGGTTGTATCTTCTTGTAGTTCTTTTTGTATACGACAGATTCCTTTGTCCCGGGCCAATGAACTTCGTTGCTTGTGGGGTCCTCTGTACCGGGTGTACCCTTATTCGGAGAGTTCCTGTAGGGGCCCCGGAGGCGTGAGAGGCTTATCGTTGCCCCATGAGGGGTGTGGGTCCCACCCGTTCAAGAGTTCTGCTCCGTCCCGTCCATGGTTGGGGAGCTCGACATGTCTCCGTTCATGTAGGGGTCAGGGCGTTATCCTAAGCTCCTGATTACACGGAGCGTACTATCCTTCAGGGTGTGGTACCTTTGCTCTTATCGGCATTTGCACCGTCAGTGGCTAAGGATTGATGACTGCCCCCTTCTAGATGGGGGTAAATAGGTCGTTCCTCTACTGTCGATGCCTTCCACGTCTTCTGCGGGTTGCGGAGCTGCCTCGCCGTCCGCATCGGGCGAGGCGGAACCACGTCGGCCCGGGACACGTCTGCCTACCTGGGCCGGCGGGATTTCGTGGGTCACGTGCTTCCTCTTCGTGGGCCTGCAACGATTTACCTTTGATGGGCCTCTCACCCTTTCTTAGATGATCATCTCTGGGATTTTAGTTCGTTGATTTGTTTTTGAAAGTTTATCATTAAATTAGATCTCCGACACAATTAGATATACTCACTTGTTCTAGTTTGGTTCCTGCATGAGGATACTTTTATTATGTGTAAGAAGGTTAGCGATTGATATATATGAGCGCAACTACACCTGTATAATTACGTATAATTATGCAAATGGAAGCTAAGATATTGCAAAGCATAAGTTAGATATGCGCAAGGTGTAAAAGCCTTAGGTGAAGATGTGTGCAATTGTTACCTTAGTCAAGTTGTGTGTTTCTGCAAGAGAAGACTTTTGATGTCCATATAAAAAGGCTGGCATTTGATATCCGAGTGATTATGGCCAGATAACCGAGAGAAATACCGAGTTCCCAGCCGCAGATGAACTTATGCGAGAAAATAAGCCTTCGCAAGAAAACCAAGAGGGACACACTTCCAATAATGAAGGTGCACTATCACTGCAGGCTACAGTAGTTTCATCTGTATGTAGCTCAATAAGGATAACTGTGCAAGCCATATAGGAGCGCTTGCATGGTCTTTTGGTTAGTTTGCTCAGGTAAAAGCTCGAATACAAATAGAAGTCTTGGCGCATGAGCTGTGCTGCGACTCGAATGAGATATATGTTAAGGGAATGACGCTTTACTTATCTGGAATGGGCCAGGTATGGACGTTCATGTGGCTGGAGCCTTCACGTTCATGAAGTCGGAGCTCGCGGGCTCGATGTGTTGTACCTTCGAGAGCTGCTGCCACCTCGGTAGAGGTTGAGCGTACCTCCGCATGGCTGACGGCGAGCGCGACGTTGCCCAACCGGTGTACGGCGAGCATGTCGGCGGTGGCGTGGCGCAGGAGGGCATGAAGGGTCCCGAGCAGCTTGAAATCGTTGGCGTCATTGAGGTTGAGGACGTCGTCATTGTCGCAGGCATCCAGGAGGTCCGCAGCAGTGGGGAGGTCCTGGAGGCGGAGGCAGTCTGTTCGGTCTTCGGGGAGACCCAGCACGGAGGACCTGGCCTTGGCGTAATGATTAAATTCAATGACCATGATCTGCATATGTATGACACAAAAGCTTGCAAGGTCTTCAGGTTAGAATATACTCCCTCCCTCTCTAAATAAGTATCGTTTGTGGTTCCCAACAAACTTCTTTAATTAAATATATATTAAAAAATATTAATATTTATGTTACATAATTAGTATTGTTGGAAAGATTTTTGAATCTAGTATTTTAATAAATTTATTTGAAACTACAAACGTTGCACGTATTTTCTATAAATTAAGTCAAACTTATGGTACAGACATCAACAACGATACTTATTTAGGGACAGAGGAAGTACAGAGGCTTCATTCTGAGGTCTCTAGTTCAAAACTCGCTCTGAGTATGAGTATACGGTCGGAGGCTGGCTTCATTCTGAGGTCTCTAGTTCAAAACTCGCTCTGAGTATGAGTATACGGTCGGAGGCTTTGACAGCTAGCTTAAAAAATTGCTCTTCGGAAAAAAATTTGATGCAGCCGAAGGCTTTGCCTAGGAAAGTTAGGGATTTGCAGGTCCCTGAATTTTAGTTTTGTCTAATTTTAGTTTGTCGTAATGGCAACGACAGTTATTGCATATATTTTATACTAAATTGTAATTTTAGTTTGTTGTAATGATAACGATAATTATTGCATATATTTTATACTCGCTGTGTGCTGAGTAGCACTTGTTAGGATGCGCAACGGAATTCGGCCTACCTCGGTATACCCACAAACTGGTGCCCCTCGGGCCCATGTCAACCGGAGCCCACAACATATCCAGCCTTTGGGCCTAACTCAACCCAAAAGACTAGTCTAATAGGTGAGGGATGCCCCTGTCTTATATGTTGTGCTCCCTCACCATCAATTATCGATGTGGGACTAAACCCAACAATCTCCCCCGTCATACATCGGACCCAACTCTTCCACCATATTACACCATGCGATCTCCGAAAGATATTATCCAAGCCTCAAGTCCAACACTCATCACACAACCCATATGACTTCCGAGACGTTAACGGGCTCCCCATCACATATGACCCCTAGGATTTCTGGATTTTTTTTCAACCATGGTATGGCCGGTTCTAGCTCGATGTGTGCTGAGGTCGCGGGTTCGTTTGCTGGGTTGGGGGTTTTTTTTTGCGCTACGCGCGTGAGTGTGTGGGCGAGTAATTAACAGATGCTGAGGTTGGCCGGTTCGCTGCCGACCTGGCGCGCGTGAGTGTGTGGGTGGGCCGGCCGGTGGAAGTGGGGCGCGCGTGAGGGTGTGGGTGACCGGCCGGTGGAAAAATGCTGGTTGTATGGGTGGGTGCACCTGGTAGAATAACGTTGTCATATATAAAGTAACTACTGAATATATTATTCTGTAGCCACCTCCATTTATAATATTTTTATATACTAATTTTACGATAAAGTGAATACATATCCATGATAGTTATCTTACGATAACACATTACCCTAATGTTATCAATAGACCATATAAATTGACATGCAGACCCAACACTTCATCCATTGACAACCATATAAATGGTAGACCGTATTATTAGAACAAACAATCTCGACCAGGTCAAATTGAGCACTAGTCAAATTGTTTTTCTTATAGCATGCTTACAAATTAAATCCAGGGGTGGAGGAGAGACGAAAAAAAACCCCCGCAAGTCTGCAAGCATGGGTTGCCCGTAACTAAATCTGGGTAATAACTAGATCTATTATGAATAAATAGAGTATATGCACTGCATATGTGCTATTATTAATTGCCCTTATACATCTTAAAAAGAACATGTACAAAAGGATCATATTGCACTTCATGTGCTATGGTAGTGGTAGATACAAGAATCTGATAGGAGTACTACTAGTAGTACTGCTTGTAGTAGCATCAGGACAAGCCGTGCTACCTGAAGCATCATCAGGAGTTGTAGTAGCATCAGCAAATATGCTCACGAGTGTCTTCCTCACCATTAGCAGCGTGCCGATGGATTCGACGTATAGAACAAAATATACTGTACAGTATAAAAGCTTCCCAGAAAGGTACGGTGGCACTGTACATAGAGTATACGTTGTACACGAAGACGATGATCGCCGCCACGCAGAGAACCACCTGATCGAACGGAAGCTTTAAAATACCCGCATGATAAGAGATCATGTTGCTATATTGCACGAGGAAGGAAGCTGTGCTAAGACTACGTGGTCGTAGCGAGGAGACGCGGAAGCTAGCTTACCACGGCGAAGTTGACCAGACCGGCCTTTCCAGGGTCCGTGACCAGCTCTGTATCCCTCGATCGGCTAGCTTTATCTGAGACCGAGAGCCGAGAGTCCGACACCAAACGGGTGGCCGGGTTGGTTACCGAGCACTGCCACCGGTATTGTACTAGGAATCTTAGTAGGAAAGTAGGAATCTTGGTAGAGGAGTTCCGTCCCAATGCATGCGTCCCTCTGTCTGTTCTTGATTTTCCCTTCCGGTCCGTCCGTTCGTTCGCTCCGTGGAACCGGTTCGTTTGCATTCTTTTTATTTTCCTTTATTTATTTATTTATTTATTTATTCTATTTTTTATTTATTTTTATTCTTTCTTTTCTTCCTGACTACTATTTCTTTTTCTTGTATCTTTTCTCTTTTGTTTTTTTGTTGTGTTTTATTAGTCTTGTCATCTTTTTTCCTCTTTTATTTTTTCCTATTTTTCCTTTATTTTCTTCTATTTCTTTGTTCTTTCGGCTTTGTTTTATGTTTTGGCTAAATTTTATTGTTTTTTATTTAGATTTTTCTTATTTTTACCTTACTATAATTATTTTTTTCCTACGTTCTATTTAGTTTTTTATTAATTTGTTCCCTTCTTAAATTATTTATTTATCCATTTATTTATTTCTTAGTATTTTTCTATTTTTCTTTCACCCTTTTTTCTCTTCTTTCTTTTACTTTCATTAATTGTTTTAATTAGTATTTTAATTTCTTTTCATGTTTTGCTTTTTTATATTCATTATTCCATGATATACATGTGAGGTCCATACAATATATACGTGATGTTCTATTAGTGATGTTCTATTATGTATTGTTTTCAAATACTTATATAGTACAAATGTTATGTTCTATGGCATATTTTTTATGTTCATATAGTATAATTTAATGTTCTAAAATAAATCATGTAATGTTAACAAAATATATTATGTGATGCCTATATAGTACACACGAGATGTTCTATTATGTACTTTTAGATGTTTACGTAGTATAAATGTGGTGTTCTTCGATGTATGTTTGTGATGTTCACATAGTATACGTGTAGTGTTCTAAAATATATTATGTAACTGTCACGAAATATATGTCATGTTCTATGATGTATTTTATTTATTCAATTAGTATCATGTGATGTTCTTTAGAATTTCTGCTATTACATGTTCTTTTATTTTTATTTACTTTTATTTTTTATGCTTTGTTCTATTTTTATTTTTTTATTGCTATATATGTTGTAGCTCTTGTTATTCATATTTTTCTATATTATCATGGATATTATAATACCCTTCTCTAGAATGTTTTATCATAAGTATAAAACATTGTTTTCCTTAACTTAGAACATTTGTCTTATCAAGCTGGAACATCTTACCTTGATACCTAGAACATCATTTTTTCACAATAAAATCAAAATGTTATACCTTTATAAGATAAATGTTTATTAGCAAAATTTATCTAAGTATATCCTTGTTTCAAAGGATTTATTGTTAGAAACGATCGTATAATTGGAATTTAATTTGGAAGCTCGGTTCAAGAGTTATGAGATTTTTTAGTTCATAGAAAACTGACATCAACAATTTTGGTTTCTCTTTGTATGGCTCTTTATTTTTTTTGCGAATTGGAGCTTCATTCATTCATCACGGAATAGGAGGATTACAATTTATCTCAAATTTTGATTTCCAAGTTTAATCTTATGAATTGCTACATGTTTTTAACCTCAAGTTAATTTAAAACTCTTATTGTATCTTTTAGTAACTCTCTTTTTATACTTTTTAAGATAAGGATTCTATCTTGTAAACTACGGCCTAAAACACTATAATGGAATATATAGTAATTAAAATTATGCATCAATCAGTTAAGATTAATTTCATAGCCTGAAGTGAGATCTAGAATAGTGTAGGTAACATAAATGGGGTATTAAGTAAGTTATTGACTATTCAATCTAAAGTAATCAAAATGGGGTATTAAGTATTTTTTGGTACCATTAGTATATATATGAGTTGTTAAGAAAATATTTTGCAAGTAACGTATATTATATGTTTATCACTCATGCATCCATATGAATTCGATCCAAATGATAGAACAATATGCATATTTAATATAATGAAATTTTAAATTTAAGATATAAATATCAATATAGTTGGATAGTGTAGAAATGTATATGTACTTAGACATGTTTAAATATTTTTTATAATAGAACACACTGGTAATATATATATATATATATATATATGATGGAATTTTTTTATTTTTTAGTACTGATAGAAGTGATAATTTTGACTTAGTTTTAAATAGTTACGATAGATTATGTATTATAAACAAGATTGGCATAGATGTATATTTTATATTGTTTTGCCTAATGACAAAGGTAGGCAATTATTTATAAAATTTAATATATTAAATGGATATTATTATCAATTGTACAATCAATGGTGAAAGCATCTAGGCCCTGTGATTTCGGTGATTAACGACAATACGAAGTTATTATGGCTAACATGTGTTTTGCAGAGGGAATTAGAGTGTCAGGCCATGATGACAATTGTGAATGGGGAACCATTGGTTATCTAATGCCTTTCAAGATGGATATCGTTTCGGATTTTAAAGGATGAAGATGAAGACCATAAATTGACTAGGTCTAAGTACCATAAGGAGATGAAGGACACTTAGTATAGATTAGGTCTTTGCTTTACCTTTGACCGTACTATTAAGAGGGATTAGAATGAGTAGCTTGACTTAGGAGAGCTTCATGGTATAGGTGTGGTGCACACTGGACATACATAGCCCTAAGTGAGCCTAAGTTGACCCTAAGATAGCCTAGAACAACTTTCATATTCATCGCTAAGTGTTTTGGAGTTGAGAGAGGTGCTTAAGTGGCATCGGATGCTGGCGTAACTAGCGTCAGACGCGTCCGATGCAGTGCTGGTGCCTAGGGTTAGGCATCAGACTCACCTCAGAGCAGGCATCGAAGCGTCCGATGCACCCTGCTGAGATGAAATTTGATTGGACGCTGGCGTCGAACGCTGAGGCCAAAAGCAAGGTGCATCCGATGGGTGCGTCCGATCTCCATGTAGAGGGGTTCCAGAGAGGGTCTGTAGCCGTCGAACGCGTCCAATGGCAAGGCATCGGACTGTAGGGTTAGTCCGATGTTTTTTTTCCAGAAAAGAACCCAAGAGAGCCCGAGAGCACAGAGCTGCATCGGACGCGTCCGATGCGATATGAATTCAAATAGTAACTAACCGTTGGACCAAGCATCAGAGCGTCCGATGCTCGGCATCGGAGCGTCCAATGCAACATAATTCTGCGCAATTTTCCTAGCAGTGGGTTGGATTGGGTGTGGAGCTATAAATACCCCATGGCTTGCTCTCATCTTTTGCATTTGCTCATTTCATCTGCTGAGAGAGACCTTGAGAGTGTGAGAGAGCAAGAGCCCTAGTGAGGAGAGTGATTTGAGAATCCATAGCTTTGATCCCTCATTAGTGAGTTCCAAGAGTTCAAGTGTGCATCCATCCATCTCATGAGGCTTGAGTGAGTCAAGTGAGAGTTCGAAGCTTGTTACTCTTGATGATGAACATCACCTAGATGGTTTGGTGGCGATCGGAGGTGAGGTGATCACCCGGAGATTGTCGGTGGCCCTCCTCCACAAGTTGTGATCGGTTGTGGACGATTCACCGAGCCGGAGCGGCGAAGAATCAGTCCGTAGTGAGCACTTGGTCCTTGCGTGGATCGAGGAGGGTGATACCCTTGCACGGGTGCTCCAACGAGGACTAAATGAGGGTCGAGTACTTGATACCTCGGCAAAACTTCATCATGTCGACATTCTTCTTCTCCCTACCTCTTTACTTACCGTAATTTACATTCAAGCATTTCATACTTGTTCTTTCTATACTTGTCACCATGCTTGACTAGAATTGCTTAGAGTGTTCTTCTATTCCTTGAATTGCTACCACTTTCTAGCCCTAGGACACACCTTTGTGGGCACGGGGGTATTGACAATTGCTTAGGTTTTTATTTTGTCTTAGAAATTTAAAAGAAGCCCAATTCACCCTCCTCCCTCTTTGACATCTTGATCCTTTCGATTGTTATCAGAGCCTTGTGCTCTTAAATTAGGCTTCATCGCCTAGAGCAAGGTTACCCAAAGGAATGGGCCGCCACCCTTCTTTGATGGGGATGACTTTCCATATTGGAAAGTGGAGATGGAGACCTATCTAAAGGTGATGGATGTAGATGTTCTCAAGGTCACCGTAGAAGGAACCACTCCTTTTGGCGAGGACATTCACTATGAGAAGCATAATGCACAAGCGAAGGATATCATCTTTCATGTCATATGCAAGGATGTGTTCAACCGTGTGTGAAACTCAACACGCGCATGAGCTTTGGACATCCATTTGTGCTCTTCGTGAAGGAACAAAGAGTGAGAGAGAGGAGCGCTATCATTTTGTTATGGCTAAGATGGACTCTTTCTCCATGCTTGCTAATGAAAAATGCTAATGAGATGTATTCACGCTTGAATGTGCTTGTAGAGGAGTTGAATGACCTTGGACTTGCTCAAATGCAACTGGCTGATATGGTGCGCAAGATTCTTTGTGTTCTACCCATTGAGAAGTATGACCACATCGTCACGGTTCTTCATCAAGGCAATCTCTCCAAGACCACTCCTACTCAAGTGTTTCCCATTTCAAGCCCCCACCACGAGAGGCGACACCGAGAAGTTTAGACGATATATGTAGACATGGACGGAGCTTCCCATGGGGCGTGGTGGGGCGGCCGCCCCAGCTACCGGCGTCGTAGCCTTGGACCCCTGGACCCCCCCTTTTCTTCCCTATCTCCGGCTGCCGAACTGTCGAAGTCCAAGCACGCAAGTGCAGAATGTCGTGGCGTGCGTGCGCCATGACGAAGACGAGCAAGCAGTCAAGCAGTTTGCCTCCTTGGCTTAGCCCAACTTGGTTGAGTAGCCCAACAACAACCTAACAATAGTCCAACTTGGTTCCCAAAATTCCCCAATCTGTCTCACGCATCGAGCAGGGCAGCAGGCAAGGGCGCCCGCACGGCCGCACGCAGAGCAGCCGCCCACCCCTGGCCCTTGCCACGCCGCCGCCGTGGCCAGCAACCGCCCAGCGCCCGCCCGCCCGCCCGCCAGCCACAGCTCGTCCCATCGTTCGCTCTGCAGCCGCCGCTGCCCCAGGCGGCCAGGCCCAAAAACATAATGCACTTCTGAAAAAAATATACTAACCTGATAAGCACAATCATTTCAAAATCTTTGCCATATATGGATCAAATGATCAAGAACTACTAGTTTAATCTTCAAATTTAAGGTAATAACTTATGTTTCTTGTCTACTTTTTGCTATAATGTGTGATTGTTGTGTTTTTACCATGATTTGTGTGATTTGTGCCTTTTTGTTTTATTTCCTCGTTGAAACTCGCTCCATCTATAATTTTTTCCTGGCTCCGTCACTGTATGTAGAATAGCGCTCGATCAAACTCCCCTGCTTTGCGTCGCGAGAGCACCTGGAATGGTGGGGATCGCCCGGGATAAGGTGGGGACAATAGCTAGGCAAGGGGAGGAGTCAGAGCTCTAACCCAAACCCAAAGGACACCTAGAGTGTGTTTAGTTGGCTGCATTAGAGGCTAGCTAGGCTTAAGTAATGTAACTTTTTTGTGTTTGGATGGCTGCACAGGTGCTAAGCCAGGCTCTAGGAAGCCAAAAAGGGGGGGGAGAGGTTGGCTTGCTGGAAACGAGCTGGGGAGTCGTTTCCACGAAGCCAGGCTTGGCTAGGCATCCCATTCGTTTCACCTCACCACCGAGCGGACTCTCCACCGTGCGAGTTGTCGTCCTCTTCCGCTCGTCGTCGTGACCTCCAACGTGATGGCGACCTGGTGCGGATGTGAAAAGGCCGACGAGGAGCTTCTCCACCTCTCCCAACGGCGACGGCAACCGCGAGCAGCAGGCGAGCCCGCTCCTCCTTCACGGTGGCCTTCACACAACCTTCACGCAAGCACGCACGAGCACGGTAGCCTTCACACGACCTCCGCCGGCCAGAACGAGCACGTGACCTCTGCCGATCTAGCGCGAGCTCCATCCTCTCCAACTCGCCAAAGCCCGAATCGAGCTTCCCTGCCTCAGGTCGCAACTCTACTCGACCTTCTTCTCCAGCTCACAGCTCCTCTTCACCACTCGCGTTGGCCGCCAGGTGCCCAGGTGCCTTCCATGGCGGACAGTGGGGGTGCTCACATGCGATTTGGCTCGAGCTCCCCTACGGAGGTGTCACAGGCGGCGCGGCTGCCGACTCGTGCGCATGAGTGGTGGCCTGCTGCCATGGCCGCTGTGGTGCTTGCCGACCATGCCCACCACCTGTTCGACTGACGTTTTTAAAGGGGGTAAACTCACTAGTTAAAGGGAGAGGTGTTTCTATGCAAACTAAACCAGGCAACCAAACACAATGGTTTCTAGCCAGGCTTAGCAAATACAGACAACCAAACATCTGCTACTTACATTGACTAAAGCTGGCCAGAGCTAGTCTGTCTTAGTTTTGCTAGCCGGGCTTATCTAGGAAACAAACTAAACACACTCCTAAAGACTATGAGTCGGCCGGCCGTTTTTTAATCCTATTGCACGCACATGCCACAGCAGGCACACTCGCGACCTTATCTTATCCTTTTACCGTTTCACGAGTCGTCTTCGACCTCTCATTCTCCGCGTCTCTCTCTTTCCCCGGCGACCGGTGACTGGCGACCAGCGACCAGCGACCAGCGAGCCCTTCCCGGTGACCTCCTCTTGATGCCCGCACCCCACCGCCTCCCCACGCCTACGCCGAGCTCCTCCCGCCCCCATCCACGCAGGCCATGGTGGATCAGCCGGAGACCGGGGACCGCCTCAACCCTACGCCAGCTATTCGTCGGGCCCTTGGCTGCTCGCCGACGACGAGCACCCACCAGGTGTGTCTGCTCCTCACTCCCTTCCACTTCCTATTGCGCGAAAACGAGCTCCCCAACCCTAACATTAGTTATTTGCTACTTGTGCCTCAGATATGCGGCTCCGCCCGTCCCTCCCCGTCGTGACCCAGGCCCCACGACATTGTGATCCCGTCCGTCCCGCCTGACCACGCCGCGTCTTCCCTTCCCCACGACCTCGACGGCGCGACCACTTCTGCCTCTGCGTGACCTTGAGCTGCCTCCAGCCTCCACTGTCTGTGCGTGGGGGCTGGGCTCCCTCCTGCGGCTGCGCCTAGGCCTGAACCCAGCTGACCAGCACAACAGCCAGGGATCCGCTGGACGCTGCCCCCCGCTTGGCCAACTGCGGAGGCCCAGAGCTTTCCTAAGCTGCCTGCACGGCAGCGCCAATGACGAAGCCTCCCGGCTAGCAGGCCCTTTGGTCCTCCGATGTCCCTTTCCGACTGTTGCCAACTGTAAGTTGTCTTCTAGTCCTGCAGTCCTGACTGCTCGGGCTCGGCTTCTCCCACTTCTCCCGCTGCCAATCTTTGCTTAGTGACAGATTGACATAGAGGTGAGAATGTGAGTTCCAGACCCTGTTCTATTTTTTTGTTTTCAATATATTCAGTGATTGTGATTGAGTGATTTTTGTTCTAAATATATTCAGTGATTGTGATTGAGTGATTTTAGTTCTAATTTTGCTTACAATATTTGTGATTGAGTGGTTGTTTTATGGTACTTCATGAGCAGACACGAGATCAGCAATCTGTAAATTGGGCGGAGTCACTGGCCTCCGCCCCACACACGCTCGTCAGCCGCTGTCCCGTGAGCAGGCTGCTGGCCTCCCCGCTCAATCAAGTCAGCACCTCATCAGCGAAGGTACTATTGAGTTTTAGTTGTTGCTTCAGATTTGAATCGTGTATATTTGTGCCTTGTTATTCATGCACGTCATTGTTTGAAGACTGATGCTTACCTGCTTCACAAAAGAAGCTTAATTAGCTTCTTAGTCTCCATCGATAAGCATTCCATCATGTCATGGGTTCCAGATCTCACAACCTTGTTGCCAAAAACATGTCCCTACTACTATTTAGTATGCACAACTCACAAACTATGGCTTTGAATTTTTAGTTCCCTTTGTGTCAGCTCACAAACTGGCTCTGAATTTTCAGTTTTCTTTGTGTTTAAATTTACACAAGGGGACTGTTGGCCCCCAAATTATCCATTCTTTCCTACGCAAGATATTAGAGGAGCAATACATCATGTTTCTGTGAAGATGGTACATAAGGCTCTTCTGTAGATTACCTATATGCCCAGAGAGCTAATATTGACATAGAAGCACATCCAAGCACCACGTGATGTAACATATCTTTCTTCAGTTTTAGCTATGCTGACACCATCTTGTTATGAATTATTTTGCACCTCCAGTTATGAATTATGGATAAACATCAAAATAGGATTGCCTTACAATGGGGCATGCATGCTAAATGAAGCCCAGCTGGTGGCTTTATTAGATACAGTATGCATTATCAACTGAAGGTGTTGCATTTTTCAGATACTCTGAATCTTTATGTATCCTAATGTATGGGCATATCCTGAAAATTCATTACTCGATCGTTCACTACCATATCCTGAAGAAGGGAAGTAGGTACTAGAGATTTTGCGCATAGTTGTCTACTTCGATTGTAATCCTAGGGAGATTACAAATCCTGTGCATTTCTATAGCTTGTGCTCTGTCTGAACCAGTGATTGAGAGTTTTTTGTATGGTTTTCTAGCAGCAGCCAAGGCGTCTTTTATGTAAATAAATTGAGTTTTTTTGCTTGACGTGCTCATTGGAAAGAACTGAGCTATCCAAGGTACTATTGGTAAGAACTGTTGTCCTACAACTAGTACCTTGCCTGATGAAAGTTTATTCGGAGCTTGACTCAGAAACATGATGACTAGCGTAGGTGTAATGACACGTTCAAAAGTTTTAAGGGCATCTTATTAAGGTACTGTTGGTAAGAATTGGTGTTCTAGAAATAGTACCTTGCCTGATAATAGTTCATTTGCTAACTCAGAAACATGCAGACTATCACAAGTATAATGATACGTTCAAAAGATCGAGTGACTCCTGATCAATGGACCAAGATTCCACTTCCAGCTAAGGTAACAATTGATTATTCACATTTTCCATTTGCTTCAATATTTTCAAATCTAGGTAGGAAGCACTCTGTATTTGGTATGTAACCATGCTTTGCCCAATTTTTCCACTCATGTGACAAGATTTCTTTTTTCTCCAACCTAGGCTTACGCACCAGCAGATCAGCACCCACCTAAATAGAAAAATGTGGCAAGATTCTCTCTAGGACTTATGCTATTCATAGAGTAGTTATTTTGTTTTTACTGCTCATGATTAAAGAAATCGTGCATATTAACGGGTGTGCCATACATGAACCATTTTGATCCCCTTGAATCGACCCCAAGCGGGTTGCTTGACTAGCAGCCTACAATGTACTGTTTTTTTACACCCCTGTTTGTAGTCTGCATTTATATATTTTCTAATTGCAAACCAATAGATTAGCCCAATCAAAATATGAGATATGCATAAAGCAAGTAATATATTCTCCTTTTTGTCATATGCATGTGCTTTCATAGTTTTTGCCCCAAACTTTGTTCTGCTAAAACAAACAGAGCTCAAGCAGACAGGCATGTGTGGTGATGTTTTTTGTTTTTTGGAGAGATATGTTATACTAGTTATCATACTTGCTTAGTTCAACCTAATAATAAAATGTGGTTGAACTTGATCTCGGCTTCATTGTGCACCTACTGTTCATTTCTTTCCTTTTGCGTGTACTATATTTGTTTTCTCTCATCTGGTGTTCTGGTTTTAGCATGATGCCAATGCCAATGCATGATTTCATACTAGAGTATAGGGCTTAAGGAGACTTACCTTTAGATGGCATATTTTTAGTTAAAGACTCTCTCATGTGACCATCCCCTAGTCCTCCACCTGTGCTCGTGTAGTATACTATACTTGCTTTTTTAAATACATAAATCGCCTATTTAGGAAGAAAATGTTGTCTAATGAATTAAACTTAAATTGTCTAAGAAAAATGCAGCTGGGTATTAGGTTTTATGGAGGTATCAATAATCAGCATTTAGAGCTTAATAATTAGCAGTTAAACATTCTTTTGGCATGGTGTATGTCTCGTGCCTCAGCCTAATTATTTATCACATTACAATCACCCTCTCACAGCTGACAATTAGAGGTAGAAGATGAATTTGAGCACAAAATGCAGCACGAGCACACCTCTGTTGGAGTGCAGGTGCAACAGATTAAACTGCTTTCCATTGCTAAACAACTGTAACCACATCTAGTGCTGAGTAATGCAGGTAACATGTTGTCATTGGCAGATAATTCTTTCTTTTTTTCCTACGTGATCCTTTTGTTTAGTCATTAAACTAGGCTCCATTTTGTATAAAAACTAGTTATTAACATCATCACCAATTCACCATGTCTCGGTTTGATATGTATTTTTGCAAGCAAACTGGGATTTGGATGTTGGGAGTGGGGCTATAGGTTGCAAATGAACAAAAACATTATTCTTGCTTTTTCATAATACAAAAATTGTCTAAATAGGAAGATATTGTTGCCTAATGATGACACTAAATTGCCTAGAAAATTAAATTCATTACAACATTACTAGCCTGCTCATCACCAATATATGCTCTAGGAACATAAGTATTTTTTTTCTATCTCCATCCAACAATAAATTAATGACACATTTTACTCTTTTTTTTTTAACATGCAGGCCATGCACGGAAGTAAGATGCAGACCATGTAGAGAAGATATATAAATGTGTGAGACCAGATGTATAGTATTATGATTTATTAGAAAAACTACAGATTGCAAATATATCCTTTTCTTAGATGAGTACATTGCCCTTTGTTGTGAATGTATATATGTAGTACCTAAAAGTATATATTTGGGCCTTATTTGCTTTTTTTTGTGAATGTATAAATGTGCAAATTATGGCCGGGATAAGGTCTTGGCAGCATCCCACAAAAAACAAATGCTATTAGTATGCTTGCCGAAAATGGAACAGAGTAATTGTATTTTTTTACCTAAAAAGGAAGGGCCGTGCGGTAAGCCAAAATACGGCCGGCCGTGCGTTAGCTTCTCCCTATATATATAGAGGATCCCAACAGTACCTTCTCCCATATATATATATATATATATATATATATTATATATATATATAGAGAGAGAGAGAGAGAGAGGATCTCCAACAGTACCTAAAACACTCTTCCAATCTAATAGTTTTTGGCAAAATTGAAAAAAAAAACATCTCTTCAATGCGGTTGTGGCTGTATTAATTTTAGTAAAATTGTCCAGTTTTAGTTTTTTACCAACTTATAATATATTTACACTAGACTTATACTAGAGTTACGGTGATTATTTGGTGCAATTTGTAAGTAGAGTCGGTGTAACTCACAGTCACACTTCTGCATGCGAAAGAAATATTTCATCCGATTTTTTTTTATTAAGATTGTGTTGCAATAAGAACAAAATACTATCCAACCAATCTTGAGCGTGGGCACCAGCCCTAGTCGATATCAACAGATGTGCAGATCCAACTATATAAATGGTAGACCGTGTTATTAGAACAAATAATGTCGATCTGGACAAATTGAGCACTAGTCAAATTGTTTTTTCTTATAGCATGCTTACAAAATCCAGGGGTGGAGGAGAGACACAAATACACACCGCAGTCTGCAATATATCGTCCGGCCAATAAATACTAGATTTATTATAAATAAATATATAGAAGTATATGCACTGCATATGTGCTACTATTAATTGCCCTTACATCTTAAAAAGAACATGTATAAAAAGATCAAACTACACTTCATGTGCTATGATAGTGGTAGATGCAACAGCTTGATAGGAGTACTAGTAGTAGCATCATCAGGATGATCCGTACTAGTTGTAGTAGCATCAGCAAACATGCTGACGAGTGTCTTCCTCACCATTAGTAGCGTGCCGATGGATACGACGCATATAACAAAATATACTGTACAGTATCCAAAAGCTTCCCAGAAAGGTACTGTGGCACTGTACATAGAGTATACGCTGTACAGGAAGACGAGGATCGCCACCACGCAAAAAACCACCTGATCGAACGGAAGCTTTAAAATACTCGTAATATAAGAGATCATGTTGCTATATTGCACGAGGAAGGAAGCTGTGCTAAGACTACGTGGTCGTAGCGAGGAGACGCGGAAGCTAGCTTACCACGGCGAAGTTGACCAGACCGGCCTTTCCAGGGTCCGTGACCAGCTCTGTACCCTCCTCTTCCTTCTCAAGCTCAGCCGCCGTGGCGCGTTCCACGCTGGCCGGAGCCGACGCCGACGTCGGATCAGAGCCTATGCCTTTCTCGAGATCCAAAATTTCAGACTCAAAGCCAAGATTCGACATCTTGTTGATTACCCGTTCCGTCCCGGTGGTTCGTTTCGTTTGGTCGACTTGCTCTTCAATCCCTTATCCCTCGATCGGCTAGCTTTATCTCAGACCGGGAGCCGAGTCCGACACCAAACGGGTGGCCGGGTTGGTTACCGAGCACTGCCTATTGTACTAGGAATCTTAGTAGAGGAGGGTATTGTACTAGGAAAATAGGAAACTTGGTAGAGGAGTTCCGTCCCAATACACCCAATTTTTTACAATTTAGCACTTTTTTAAACTATTTTTACATTTGGACCTGGAGAAACTATTTCCGTTTTTTATTTCCTGGCCGTTTAGCTCAAGCTTCTTGGGCTCTGCCTGCGCGACTCTGCTCGCCTGCCCGCTCCTTGCTGAAGAATTCGGTTGCCGTACGCTTCTTCTCCGTATTCCTCGCTCTCACTCTCCCGATGCGAACGACAACCTAGGGTTTCCTTTCTCCATCGTCGACTCGTCGCTCGTCCCCATGAGCCCCGCGACCGGCGTGTCCTCACCTGCCCTCGTCGCCGCTGTGCGCGGGAGCACCGCCGCCGCCGCTTCATCATCCGGCCTGGCACGCCGGCCTAGGCTTCCGGCCCCCGACGCAGCGGCCACAGGCGCTGACCTAGGGCGTGGCCGCCGCGTCCGCCGCTGCCCTCGTCGCCGCCGTGCGTGGGAGCACCGCCGCCGTCGCTTCATCATCCGGCCTGGCATGTCGGCCTAGGCTTCCGGCCCCCGACGCAGCGGCCAAAGGCGCTGACCTAGGCCGTGGCCGGCGCGTCCGCCGCTTCCTTCATCGTCGTCGTGCGCGGGAGCACCACCGCCGCCGCTTCGGCATCCGGCCTGGCACGCCGGCCTAGGCTTCCGGCCCCCTACGCAGCAGCCACAGGCGCAGACCTAGGGTTTCACCCCCATCATCGTCGGTGGCACATGCTAGATCTGCAGGTACGTCACTCTCTTCTCACCTACTCGTCTGATGACTCCTCCCCATGTCTTCTCCCCCTCCATCTTCCTCTTTGCACAGCTGATTGAAGGCTGCTGAAGCGTGCGCTGCCTCCCAGGCGGCGGCAGATACGACCTCCCGACACGGCGGCCCCAGTACGGGAGCCCCCTCCACCGGAGCACACCAAGCTGGGACCGCGTGTATCTGCTCCGACGTGTGTCCTCAGCCACCGTCTTTCCCCGTGCCATCGCTAGATGTGGCACCCCACAACCAACCCAGGGTATGCAGCTTAAATTCAATCCTAACCTTTCTCCCATGCCATGTATTTTCGTTGGCATCAACGACAGCCATAGATATGAGTTCCCCTGTGATGTGTCCTAGTGGGGTCTCCATCCCTTGTGGATGCACGTAGCACGCGTTTCTGGTGGGTGCACGCAACTCGTCTCTGTTGTGTGCTTCTTAACTGAATCGTGATTTTTTTTTGCCTTCAACTGAACTGACTGACTGCATTTTTTTAGCTCAGTACACTGTGACTTTCTGGATTCCGTTGGATTTTGAAAACAGCCAGGTAGTATGGCTTAGATCTGACCACATGACTATGTTTTTGATATTTAATTTGTTAGTGTACCGTAAAAATTGAGGCCATGTACACTGCAGGAATTGGATTAGGGAGATCAAATGGGTATGCTCATCCTTTGGATATCAGGTACAATCTTTGCTTTCTGTCTTTCTCTAGGAGGTGGTAAAATTACTCTTCTGCATATTGCACATTTTTTCTATGTGTTTCTCTCATGTGTATCATAAGCAGGCAGAGTAGTTTATGCTCTCAGGTTGTCTTTGATGGGTTACATTTTAGTTCTTCTTATCTTGCTGCCTCATAATTTACTGCATGCCAGTTCTTCTGGACCTGTCATAGTGTTTCATGGATCAGGTTCTAATTTTTGTAATCCTCTTGCTACATATTTCAGTATGTGTAGTTGTTTCTTTGAACCTACCATGCTAAAAATTAATTAGTTATTAGATAACACTATTTTGTACGACATCATACCCACTGAGCCATTCATGAGGATTGATGCTATAGAATAAACTCCTTTGATTCCCTTTTCACATATATTGCTGCAAGACAAGAGGTCATTTGGGGCCTTTTAAGACGTATGGCTGCTGCCCATGAACACCTCATAGATAATAACACAATAATGCCACATCTACAATCTGAGCATTTATATTTAATTGGTGATTTGAGGTGATGGTTAACAATTGATATAAGCATATTTAAAAAACTTAAGCATCTTGTCACATCTAGGTTGCCGAGCGAAGGATACATGGATTCCTTTTTACGGATGTAACATCATTTGTACGTTCTGTCTTGTCTACCCCACCATCTTGCAATCCTTCCTATTCAGATTGTTATGTTCCTTTGCACTGCGCAGGGTCTAAATTCAAAGTACCCAAAAAGGAATTCTAACACTTTTTAAGTTCCAGTATGCCAATACCATAGACAATGTCGATGGTCATCGAGTTTGGAAGCGAAATCTGAATAGCTGATCAACCCTTTGCAAACTACCTTCCAGGTGACAAAAGTTGAGTGGCTGCTGCTTTCTTTTGTCAGCTTCTATTATCTTATATTGACTGTTCCTTTATCAACTTTGACTGTTCCAGTATTCCACTTTCCTTTCATTGTTTATGGTTAGATCTGAATGATTATTGGGTCCTTATGTGACTGCTCATTTTATTTTCTATTTCCTATGCCTTATCAACTTGGACACTTCAGATTTTAAGGTGTAAAAGATTTATGACTTCAAGGGTTCCAAAAGTTGGGCTTACTTCTGACACTGGAGTTGTCAGATCTCCACAAAGTTAATCTTGTGTAAGTGTCTTTGACTTCCCTTCTCCTTTGTTCTAGCCTTCCTTATTATCTTCAGATTTTTCTTTTACAGGTACATTTTTTCTCATCGAGAGATATGTCAAGTTTTGTTCCAATGCAACCAGCCCAATACTGTGCCAAATATTTGAATTTTTTTTTGTTTAGAGTTCCGCTATTTAGTTGTGGTGCGCCTGCTAATTAAAACCATTTTTAGTACATGACAGAACTTGTGTTTCTACAATTTAGTTGAGATTAATATATGTGTGACCTCCATAATAATTGTAAGTATATATGATCAGAAAAAAATCCTCTAGGTCCACAGACTGATTAAAGGTACCATATGATTTTTTTTGTTTTTCCACATTTCAATTATTGATTCTTTGACTTTCAAAGTGCTTTGTTATGTTTGTTTTGTGAAACAATCTTTAGATTGAGTGCACTATGTTCTATGTTTTTACCTTATTGGCCACATGCCTATATCTGAATTTTTCTTGACCCAATGATTTTTTACAGGCAGACCACACCTTCTGCTTGCATTTGATTCCTCATTCCACTCAGATCACTTCTCCAGATTTCTCTTTATTGAACTGAAGGTATGAATCTATAGGCTATAAGGACAATTTTACAGGTGCCTATGATTGCAGAAAAATGAGCTTCTTTTAGTTGTGCACAATAGTTTCCTGTAGTTTTTTAGCTTACCATCCCTTAATTCTAGCATATATTAATAGTGCTCACCCATTTTTGGAACTTCGCACTTCTACATATATTATGGCTGCTCGCCTATTGCATAAGCATTTTTTCCACTTTCTTCCCTGCATTGACCGCGTTCGGTTACCTCCTTAATTGGTCACAGTGGTAGTACATACCTGTAAGGTCTTTTTTCCATTCTTTTTTAGAGGAATCAGGAAAACATAAAAGAGGTTCCGAAACAAGTACAAGCAACAAAGGAAAGGGGAGAAGGATAAGAATAACAGGGGAGGGATTCAGGAGACATAAAACGAAACAAAGAAAACTAAAGAGATTACAGGTGAAACTGAATCCATGATTCTAAGATTGGGGTGATTGAAGCTTTGGATATGTGCAGCAACAGGAGGGACTCCACTGTTACTGTTCTTCTGCAGTCTTCAATAGAGGGTTTTTTTTTTTTTTCTAAAATGACATCATTTTACATCATCCAGATACCCTACCAAATGAGAATGAAAATATCTAATGAGAAAGACATGTTGATGACAGATCTCCAAAAGATCTGTCTTATTGAAAGCTTATCTGCAAACTGGAAGTTCATGATCCCCCAACAGGCTTTTGCAAAAGGACAGTAGAATAACAAGTGCATTACTGTCTCTTCAAAGGTTTATTCACACAATACACAGTTGTAATCCTCTAAACGCATCTGTCTTCTTCTTAACATTTTCTTGTGCTCAGTTGATGTACTAGAACCAGCCAAAATAACACCTTATGCTTACTTTGACATTAGGTTTTCCACAAACTTTTGAAAATGGGATCAACCTGTGTATGAAGACTTATAGCATGTAGGCTTTTGAGGAGGAGAATTGGGCTAAGCCCCAAATGTAAACCCAGTTGTCCTTCGACGTATTGTTTGTAGTAGACATGCTATAACAGTTTTTTTGCGATGGAGAAAAAAAGGAACTATAGTTCCCCATTTTCTGCTTCCACTTCAATTCTGTGAAATTAATAGGGTAGACCTGCAGCTTCCAACTGATACCTACCTTACTACGACAGCTTCCAATTTCTCCATGTTTTCTTATTAGAAAAGCCAGCTATTGCCCGGCTAATAATAGTATGAGGATGCCAATTACTATTTTAGTATTATACTTACTCTTAGATCACTCTACTTTGGGTCATAATAGACATGCATTAGTTGTTGTGGTAATTCCTGCTCGTAATTGTTTGAGAGAAAGAAGTGCACACATAGATGTTTCTGTGACAGTAAACTAAAATATTTCGTACCGGATGACATAAGACTATGATTCAATCTCTTTTGATTGAAAAAGAACTACGTCTTTTTTGTTCTATTTCTTCTCATTCGGCTTAAGAGGTTAATTTAACTACCTGTTGGGAACTATTAGATGTACATGTACTTCAACAACAATAATGGGTGTGCTATGCATAATTACTGTAACCATATGTTGTCATGAGACAGTGAAATCGGCCTCCCTTTCTATCAGGACGGTTGCCATCCGATGGTTTTAATGAAAAATATTTGCCTTGACATTGTTCAGGCACTTTTAAGATTTCAATGTGCTTATTATTGTGTATTGAAACTTACCATACATTTTCCATCAGCTTATATGTAACCCGCTTTTTCTTCTTAGCCTTTTATATGAGTTTTGGTTTTGAACTTGAAATGCTTAGAACTAAAGTTTCCGGATCATGCTCTGCTCTTTGACATTTGTTTCTTTGATGTCGATATTAATTCTCAAATCAATTAGATACTGTTTCCACGGTCCTAATTTAAACTATGGACTCTGCTTTACAGATTACTTGCATCAATACTTTATGGAGATCTAACCTCTGCCAACCATTTTGGCTCATGATGTTTTTTTTTCCTACTGTCTTCCTTTAAATTATTACGAAAACACATCGAATTATATCTTTTCGCTTCAGTTGCCACCTAATTCACTATGTACCTTCTTACAGCGGGTGTCGGCGATCGACGGGAGGTGTGTCAACATTTTGCAACATGCAGAGGATCTCGCTTTTCAACTCAACCATCGTTGTTGTTTCCTTACTAACCAGACATATAAGCCTCGGGAGGGTTTCAGACTACCACTAAACAAGAAACCCTCCTGGTTATGGACAATATGTCTACTTTCCAGACCTAAATAATATATGTAATACATGTATCAGACACCGCATTTCACGTACTTGAATACATCCTAAATATATGATACATCCTAAATATATGTATGTACCTTATTAGTCATCGTGTCTCCTTTATGTTTTAAATTTTACGTTGTAACTGTATGAGCCCGCGGTGGCGCGGGCCTTGCACTTGTGTTGCTATATTGCACGAGGAAGGAAGATGTGCTAAGACTACGTGGTCGTAGCGAGGAGCCGCAGAAGCTAGCTTACCACGGCGAAGTTGACCAGACCGGCCTTTCTAGGGTCCGTTACCAGCTCTGTATCCTCCTCCTTTTCCTTCTCAAGCTCAGCCGCCGCGGCGCGTTCCATGCTGGCCGGTGCTGACGCCGGATCAGAGCCTATGCCTTTCTCGAGATCCAAAATTTCAGATTCAAAGCCAAGATTCGACATCTTGTTGATTACCCGTTCCGTCCCGGTGGTTTGTTTCGTTTGGTCGACTTGCTCTTCAATCCCTTATCCCTCGATTGGCTAGCTTTATCTCAGACCGAGAGCCGAGTCCGACACCAAACGGGTGGCCGGGTTGGTTACCGAGCACTGCCTATTGTACTAGGAATCTTGGTAGAGGAGGGTATTGTACTAGGAAAGTAGGAATCTTGGTAGAGGAGTTCCGTCCCAATGCACCCAATTTTTTTTACAATTTAGCACTTTTTTGAACTATTTTTACATTAAAACACTTGTAATTGTTGCAGGAACTGTCCCCTCTTCGTCCTCGCACCCATGACAAGTTCCACAAGATGCAGTATGATGAAAGGTACACGCCTTTACTACGGCTGGCCTAGATGTCGTATCGTATCAGGTTCATCGTGGGTTGCCAGTCATCAACCCCGCGGCGATCACAACTTTGGTACATAGGTATAACCATGTTCAATACTAATTGTTTATTACCCACTGTCTCTTTTAAATGTAACTAACATCACTACTTATCTCCTACCTTCTATAGGCGGCGATCGAAAACTCATAGTTTCCATCTACCTGGTGGAGAGATGACTCTCACTCTCGAGGACTCGCAGAAGTGGCTTGGTCTCTCCATTAGAGGTCTTCCTGTTATTGTCCACTACAGGTCTGAAGGCTGGAGAGAGAGAGTGGAGGCCTTCCTTGGTAGACCACTACCTCCAGAGGCGACGCATACCCACACCACAGGTGTATATATTCCTTGGCTCAGGTCTGCCTTTGTTGTGTGTCCGGATGATGCAGACGATGCCACAGTTGGATACTACTGCAGAGCTTGAGTGTGGCACTTGTTTGGGTGTGTTCTCTTCCCTGACGCGACAGGAGACACCGCGTCATGGATGTACCTTCCCTGCTTGGGTAATTGGGATACCGCAGGCACGTACAACTGGGGTTCTGCAGTATTGGCCTTCCTGTATTGCAACCTTAGCGAGGCTTGTCAGCGAGGAGCACCGAGCGCTTCCATATGGGGCTGCGTGTACCTTCTTCAGCTTTGGATGTGGTCTCGTTTACCAGTTGGATGGCCCACACTTTTTGCTCCTCGGCCTTGGTTCGTAGTAGACAACCCTCACCGTCTACCAACATATGCCCATCTTTACGACTAGGTGAATGCCCCCTACTCAAGGACGAAACGTGCGTACATTCAGTCACCAACGAGCTGGATGGACTTACGACTTCGATGGTGAGTTTATTGCATTTTGTTATTTCTTTATTCTTATAGCTTATGATTGTTGCAACTTAAGCTCTTCAATTCCTCTTTGTAAGTGACTTGGGAGTCGTACAAGGAATTAAATATGGGGCAGTTTGGCTTGAACATAATGTGTAGTGCGGACGAGGACCTCTACATGATGATATGTCCGCTCATATGCTTCTATGCTATTGAGTATCATCTTCCTCAGAGAGTGACACACTAGTTTGTCTAGGCTCAGGAGTGGTCAATCCTGCCATATTCGACTTCCATAGAGTTGCACAAGTAAGTACCATTACACACCATTACATCATAGTTGATTTAGTTTCTCTACTCTACCACATAGATGGTTTAGTTGACGTAGTTCACATAGCTGCCATAGTTGATTTAGTTGTTCTACTTGACATAGTTGACATAGTTGATGTAGTTGTTCTACTTGACATAGTTGACATAGTTTATTGTAGTTGATTTAGTTGACATAGTAGATATACATGATGCAATATATCATAATAAATAAATATTACAGGATTGATCGTCAGAGACAGAAGAAGATGGTCGAGTTTGAGACGCTACACCGTCAGCACATGGAAGCTTGGGACGAGTTACATGACAATTTATATGAAAACTCGACGCCACACAATGACTACAACTTTCGCCAGTACCTAACTTGGTACCGGACAATGACACAAACAAAGTTGAAGACTCAATGGACACATATGGACTACGTCGACATTGATTCTTTGGATGACGAAGACACGTCCTATGATCTTGCAGCAAGACAAGGGACGATTGTCGAGGCTACACTTGTCTTGGACCGAGTTGTAAGTGATGTTTAAACAGTTTTGTAATTTCTTCAGAGCAATGCATTGTCTATGACTACCATTACGACTACAATTTGTCTCTTTTTACAGGGCAACACGCTAAAACAGTCAGTAGTGAAAATTGAACGGTTTCCAAGGACGGGCGTGGATGAGGCTACGCTCAACAACTTTCTTGGGGTAAGTGCTCACCAACACAATGACTATCTTTTCGACCATGCATATATAACAATGCTTAATATTCTCATGTTGTTATCACAGAGGCTAGCACGTAGATTGCATTGTGTTGCAGCTCGTTGTGGTTGCGGGACTAGCGCGACGATGGAATATGTAGCGAGTCCACAGAGAACACAGAGGGTGAGAACTATAGGCATCAGTACTTCTTCTCACGGAGGTATACTTTCATTACATGTCGTCTAGTTAAGTGTCTTTCTTTCATACACACAATATGTACTTATATGCACATTTAATTGATACGCGACATTGTAGGTTACGGAGGACAGAGCTCCTCTCGTGGTACTCAAGATACTTTCCAAGGTCACGGAGGCGAGGACGACGACGGATATGAGGAACTTGGACCATCCCAGCTAGATGATGCTCCTTTAACTCAACCTACGCAGCCTCTAGGAACTGGAGACGGTGTCTGCTAGTTCACTACACTCCAGGCACCGACGCTTTTGGTAAGGGTAAGGGTAATTCTAGGAGGCAGTGACGATGAAGACTTGAGCTTGTGCTTCACTACTAGCATGTATGGACATCGGTTAGATTGCTTGTATGGACATTTGGAGTATTTATAGTTCTCTTGTGCTTCGCTACTAGCATATTCTATATTCGGATTGTGTGGATATTATGGCTATTTGGATTGTATGGACATTATGGACCATTGGGATTGTATGGACATTATGGATTATTCGTATTGTGTGATGATGGCGAACTATATGGTTGTCTTGTGCTATTTGGATGAATATATGTTGGATCATATTATGTTGTCTCTATTTATCATTGTTGATGCTCCATATACAAGCGAAACTCTGACGAATTTTTTATGTGATTTATTCATTACATTTCTATACCTTGATAACTACCATAGCAATGTTAAAAAGAAAATTATTACCAAAAGAAATGAAACAACAAGAAAGACACAAGTAAAGTTCATAACATAGTTCATAACCTAAGTCCGTCTAAACTTAAAGTGTGGTACATGATAACACAACTAAAAGTTTAACAATACATATCGTTATTCATGGATAAAACATAGAACTACTGAGTGCAACGAGGACATGTTCTCTTCCTCGTTGCATCGAGATTCTCCTCCATCGCTGCCTTCACACGGCGGGCGCGCTCAACCTTCTTTTCCCTCTCCTCCCTGTAGGTTGCACCTCTTCTCTCTCACTCCTCTTTCTTGTGCTCCTTCTCAGCTGCCTCCTCTTTCAGTATCTTCTCATAGGCCACTCGACGCTCCGCGTCCCAGTCCTTCATACCTTGCAGAAGACGTTTGTCGGACTCCTTGATCTCAGTGTCGATCCACTGCTCAAAGTCACAGAGCGGTGGAGGGGTCTGTAATACATGCAAACGTTAGGCACACAGAATAAAACTATTATTTAATATGATATAAATTGATTACCATATAAGAGAAGATTCTTACCATTAAGTTAGTACGACGCTGAGCAAGTGTGGGCTAGAAAAGATAATTTGAGCACATCCAATACATCTGCCTATAGGTTTCATGATCCTCAGAAATATCTAGCTTACAAGGATCACCGCAAAAGCACATTGGAACCGGAACACCACTAGGCAGAGGCTTTGGATCGAATGTGATGCCGGTCAACGGTGTCACACCCAATTTTAAGAATAAAATTGAATGTGAATAACTCATGTGTGCCCAGAGATCAATCACACACATAAGCCGACAAATCTTTAAATAGTACCATCACTGAGTGCTTATTACATAACGAATAATATTCTTAAACATAACAGCGGAAATAAAGATAACTCTCGCGACGAAGCTCCACTTCACAGGGAACGCCGACTGGTTGACCACTAGCCTAGTACTCCTCACGGTAGTCTTCATAGCCATCTGATGAGGATGATAAAGCAAGGGTGAGCACTTAAAGTACTCAGCAAGAGTAACACAGGTTTATGAAGCTCAAAAAGCTAACACTGTCTGTACTGCGGTCGCTTTTAACTTGGTCAAGTTTTACCAACACTTAGCTTTAGTTATGCAAAACCCAATTAATAACCACATGATAAGATTAATGCTCATCATTAATAATTAAACAACATGATCATCTACACTGAGTTTTCCAGGCCGCTCGTGACCGTGAGCATAGCTATCATGATAGATTTACACTCTGCAGAGGTTATACACTTTACCCACAAGCCGTGTAGCCCATATGCCCGAGTTTATAACTCCCATAACACTGCCAAGGTGAGTGGGCAGGGAACACTATGAAGTCTTTCAAAAGCCCTTTCTAACATGTAGCGGACCCTACGGACCCAATGCAAAGGGGTATATGGGACACCCCGATGGTACCACCCGCAGCGGTCCCCACACAAGCTATACCCCATAACCAGCTCGGCAAAGGTGCCTTTCACGAACCATAAGCATGCTAGTCCAAACTTCATACTTAACTAAAGCCAGAGCCATTATAGCACTCATGGTTGCATTTAAATCCCAGCTTTTGCCCTACAGTGGGGTCCTATTCCATGTTGCTACAAAAGCCAATTTTATCTCATTGTTGCATATATCATTACTCAATATTCGATTCCATATTCATCATGTAAAGCATAGCAAAGCTACCCATATGCATAGAAACCCATGTTGACAAGGTACAAGGTAACAAGCTATGGTAAAGATCTAAATAGGAATCAATTGAGACACATGCAATCATGACTCGGTGAATTAAAGTGAATAGGTAACAAGGATGATCCCATGTTAAACTTGCCTTGGTCACAAAGCTCTTGGTGGTCCTGATCTGCTGCAAAGAACTCTGGAACACTGAAAATCTCACCGGCTGTACTCGATCAACATCACCACGCAATCATCCGAACAATCATACATGAAGCAACAAAGATATAATTAGAACAATACACCATACATAATAAAGAGGTTTATGAAAAGGTTTTAAAACAGATCTATGCTATACTACGATCACAAAGACGTGAGAATCACGCTAAACGGATCTAAAACGAATAAACTATAGATTAAACAAGATTTTAAAGAGCAAGATTAAAGCATTAAAAGAATTAATTTACTTTTATTTTCAAAAGTAAATAACATAGATGAAATCTATACTACTGGATAGAGCATAAAACTACGAATCTAACGCAACTTGAACGGATCGATTTGGATTTAAAACGAGCAAGTTATAAGCATTTGAATATCTGTGGCAAATCTGTAAATAGGGATTTTCATTTATTTTCGAAATAAAACAGATCTAAAAGGAAATACGTTTTCCAGAGGGGAAAGCGTAGTGTTGAGGGGCGCCATAGGACTGCGGGTTGAGAGTCAAAGAGTTCGGGGGCTCTTTAGCAAATAAACCCGCGAAGGGGTATCGACCAATCTGGACCGATGGATCTGAGATGGATGGATCGGATTAGATGGAGGGGAGAGAGGGCGGTGCTCCCACTGGAGCAGAGCGGCACACGGCGGTGGCCATGGCTGGGCTGAGCCGAAGCTCGCCGGCGTAGGTGGATCGGGGCCCCTGGTGCCCGGTTTTCCAATCCGAGGGTACCGGGAGAAAGAGGAGAAGGAGACGAACTCACCTCGGTGTTCGATGGGGCTCGGGGACGAGTGAGGACGGCTGGCGACGGTGAACCGCGGCGGCGGGCTCCTGCACACGGCGTCGCGATCAACCAGAGCGCAAAAGAACGGAAAGAAAGGGGGGGGAGGCGTTCCGTGGGCGTGCGAAGCCGATGCGAAGCTCGAAGAGGCTTACGGCGGCCGGAGATGCGCGGAACGACGGTGCTCGGCTCGGCGGCGGATTGCGAGTGGCGCTGCTGCGGCTGCGAGGCGAGACGAGGCGAGTAGATGGGGAACGGCGGCGCGGGGTCGACTCCTATTTATAGGAGGCAGAGGCAGAGTCCTACGCGGACGCGAACGCGGGGAACGCGCGCGGCGGTTGCACGCGGCGCGGCGCGTCGGGCAGAGTCCCGCTCGGACTCGACTGGAGGAAGGGGGAGGGACTGACGCGCGGGCCTGTGCTGTCAGCCGCACAAGGGAGAAGGAGAGGGACGCGGGCCTGCGGGCGAGCTGGGCTGCCGGTGAGGGAGGCCGGCCCATGCGGGAAAGGAAGGGAGGAGGGGAGGGGAAAGCAGGCCGGGCCGCACTGCTGGGCCAGAAAGGAGGAAAGAGTGAGAGAGAGGGTTTCCCTTTTTTTTTCTTTTGCAAAACTTTTTCCAAATAGTTTTGAAATTCTTTCTTTGAGTTTTCTAAACCAAGCACACAAGAAAATGCAACAGCATGAGATGCACAACAAGTTGAACCCTAGCATTGATATTTATTTTAGTTTTATTTAATTAATTCTATGATCACAACAAATGCTTGAAATAAATCAAATTTAATTTAAATTCAAATCTAATTTCTAAATATAATTTTAGGGAATATATAGTAATTAAAATTATGCATCACTCAGTTAAGATTAATTTCATAGCTTGAATTGAGATCTAGAATAGTGTAGGTAACATAAATGGGGTATTAAGTAAGTTGTTGACTATTCAATCTAAAGTAATCAAAATGGGGTATTAAGTATTTTTATGTTACCATTAGTATATATATGAGTTGTTAAGAAAATATTTTGCAAGTAATGTATATTATACGTTTATCACTCATGCATACATATGGTTTCGATTTACATGATAGAACAATATGTATATTTAATATAATGAAATTTAAATTTAATATATAATATCAATATAGTTGGATAGTGTAGAAATGTATATGTAATTAGACATGTTTAAATATTTTTTATAATAGAAAACACTGGTAATTTATATATATATTTGATGTTTTTTAGTTTTTTAGTACTGATAGAAGTGATAATTTTGACTTAGTTTTAAATAGTTACGATAGATTATGAATTATAAACAAGATTGGCATAGATGTATATTTTATATTGTTTTGCCTAATGACAAAGGTAGGCAATTATTTATAAAATTTAATAGATTAAATGGATATTTTTATCAATTGTACAATCAATGGTGAAAGCATCTAGGCCTCGTGGTTTTGGTGATTAACGACAAGGGCAACCATTGGTTATCTATGCCCTCAAGATGGATATCGTTTCAGATTTTAAAGGATGAAGATGAAGACTATAAATTGACTAGGTCTAAGTGCTATAAGGAGCTGAAGGGCACTTAGTATAGATTAGGTCTTTGTTTTCTCGAGGTATCGAGGTGTCGACACACCCCCCTAGTCCTCGTTGGAGCACCTCGCAAGGTATCGCTCCCCCTCTACCCGCGCAAGGGTAGAGTGCTCTCTATGGGCTGATTCTTCGCCACTCCGGCTCGGTGAATCGCCCACAACCGATCACAGAAGCTTGGAGAAGAGCCGCCAACAATCTCCCGACGATCACTTCCTCCGAACACCACCAAACCGTCTAGGTGCTGTCGAACACCAAGAGTAACAAGCACAAGACCTTCACTTGACCAACAAGGCTAGGAAGGTGGATGGATGCACACAAGTCACTCCTAATCACTCTAGGAGGGAAGAACAAGATGAACTCTCTCTAATCTCTCCCTCACTAGGCACTTGACTCTCCAAAGGATTTCTCAAGGTGTCACCAGCTGAAACAATGGCCAAGAGTGGTCCTAAGGACGAAGGGGCAACTATAAATAGTCCCCACCTCCAAAACTAGCCGTTTTTTTTACTTTTTCTTCTCTCTGCGAAGCCACCGGACTAGTCCGGAGCTCATACCACCGGACCATGCACACTGGTCCGGAGCTCACTCTGGATTCAAACTCAGGCACCGTCGGACTACTCTGCTTGGTCCGACGCACTGGTCCGACGCACTGGTCCGGAGCCAGGGTGCTCTCTGAGTGAAAAACTTCTTCTCTTTTACGAACCACCGGACCACTCTCCTTGGTCCGGTGCCCTGGTCCGACGCTCTGGTCCGGAGCCAGGGGGCTCTCTGCATAAACTCAACCTCCTGTCTTGAGGCGTCGGACTAGCCATCGGACACACCGTCGGACTAGTCCGGAGCCTTCTCTCTCTGAACCAAGCCATCAGACCACTCTCCTATGGTCCGACGCTTTCCAGACAGGTGGTCCGGAGCTCCTCGAGCAGAGATTTTGCCTAAGTCAAGGACCGTCGGACCACTCTCCTATGGTCCGACGCCTACTTGGCAGAGTGGTCCGGAGCCTCTTTCTCCCCCTATTTCAACTGTTTTCGTTGAGATTTCTCAAGGGATTTTGCTCCTACCATTTCTAGGGTTTACCAAGGGCTGAAAGCAAGGTCTCTAGGACTAGTTATGACAAGTGTGCATATACCCACTCTCCTAAACTCTCCTAGGTCAAGCTACTAATCTCATACCCCCCTTTATAGTACGGTCAAAGGAAAAACAAAATCCTAGCTATACTTAGTGCCCTTCTCAACCTTACGGCACTAAGAACTAGCCTAGTCTTCAACTTGTATCATCCTCCTTTGCAACCGAAACGATTTCCATCTTGGGGGTATGAATATCCATTAAGCCCATTCAAATTGCATCACTAATGACCTAACATAAACAACTTTGCCTCTGCAAAACACACGTTAGTCATAGTGACCTAGTATTGTCGTTAATCGCCTAAACACAAGGGTCCATGATTCTACAATACCCCATGGATTTTTCTCATCTCTTGCCTTTGCTCTCTTCATCTGCTGAGAGAGATCTTGAGAGTGTGTGAGAGAGAGTGCAAGAGCCCTAGTGAGGAGAATTATTTGAGAATCCATAGCTTTGATCCCTCATTAGTGAGTTCCAAGAGTTCAAGTGTGCATCCATCCATCTCATGAGGCTTGAGTGAGTCAAGTGAGAGTTTGAAGCTTGTTACTCTTGGTGATCGACATCACCTAGACGGTTTGGTGGCAATCGGAGGCGAGGTGATCGCTCGTACATTGTCGATGGCCCTCCTCCACAAGTTGTGATCGGTTGTGGGTGATTCACCGAGCTGGAGCGGCGAAGAATCAACCCATAGTGAGCACTTGGTCCTTGCGTGGATCGAGGGGGAGCGATACCCTTGCACGATGCTCCGACAAGGACTAGGGGGAGTATCAACTCCTCGATACCTCGACAAAACATTGTCGTGTCAACATCCTTCTTCTCCCTACCTCTTTACTTACCACAATTTACATTCAATCATTTCATAATTTTTCTTTCTATACTTGTCACCATGATTGACTAGAATTTCTTAGGGTGTTTTTCCATTCCTTGAATTGCTACCGCTTTCTAGCCTAGGACACACCTTTTTAGGCATGGGGAGAATTGGCAATTGCTTAGGTTTTTATTTTGTCTTAGAAATTTAAAACAAGCTCAATTCACCCCCTCCATCTTGGGCATCTTGATCCTTTCAATTGTTATCAGAGCCTTGTGCTCTTAAATTAGGCTTCATCACCTAGAGCAAGATGACCCAAGGGAATGGACTGTCACCCTTCTTTGATGGGGTTGACTTTCCATATTGGAAAGTGCGGATGGAGGCCTATCTAGAGGCCGTGGATGTAGATGTTCTTAAGGCTGCCGTAGAAGGAACCACTCCTTTTGGCGAGGACATTCACTATGAGAGGCATAATGCCCGAGCAAAGAATATCATATTTCGTGGCATATGCAAGGATGTGTTCAACCGTGTGCAAAACTCAAAAGATGCGCATGAGCTTTGGACATCCATTTGTACTCTTCATGAAGGCACAAAGAGTGAGAGAGAGGAGTGCTATCTTTTGGTTATGGCTAAGATGAACTCTTTCTCCATGCTTGCTAATGAAAATGCTAATGAGATGTATTCATGCTTGAATGTGCTTGTAGAGGAGTTGAATGACCTTGTACTTACTCAAATCCAACTAGCCGATGTGGTGTGCAAGATTCTTGGTGTTCTACCCATTGACAATTATGGCCACATCATTATGGTTCTTCATCAAGGTGATCTCTTCAAGACCACTCCTACTCAAGTGTTGGGGAAGATCAACGCACATGAGATGTACATGCACATCAATCTCAAGGATGAAGACAAATCTTCCTCTAACAATAAGAAGGATAAGGACTTGGATCTCAAAGCTACCACCAAGGAGAAGTGTGTTGACGGTGGTTAACGTCAATATTTAATATAATTATAAACATGATAAATGGATCAACCACATGGAAAATATAGAAGTATAGGGATTTATCTAACAAATTCCACGAGTTTTGGTATTCTATTATTTTTAGGGACTATTCAAGAAAAGAGTTACAAAGGGAATCAAATCAGAATAAATATTAGAAAAATCCTGAGACGAGATATTTGCCATAATATTCAGGAAGGATCCAGAAGACACAGGAGCAAAGCGGGCAGCGAGCTGCTGCCAGGTGGGGCCAACTGGCCCCACCCCTAGCCAACCAGCCACCGTGAGGGCCCACCTTCTACCACCTTTTGGAGTATTGCTCCACCGCCTTTGAGGAGTTATCTCGACCCTACATTAAGTCGGTTTGATCCAACGGGCGTCGTGCACCCCACCAGGGTATGAATAGAGGGGAGATCCCACCCCTGGGGCACTGGAGTTCCATTCAGTCTAAGTCATTTGAGATCTAGTCATCCAGAGCCACAAACCCTAGTTCAACTAGAGCCTCTCTAGTTCATAGCATAGCTTTGTTAGATCGAGAGTAGAGGAAGTCAAGATACGTCAATCAATCTTGGACTCCCGATGTTGTCAAGAGATTGGAGCCTGGTACAGTTCTTATTCTTGTCTCTCTTATTGTGATTATCTGCAGTTGTATGATATTTATGGGCAACACTATTCTGCATTATTATGCTCTTATTTACTTTGTTCATTGTTTACGTTAATATGTCTAGTATAGTTAGTTTGCTATTGCGTTCATGCACATATTCGTATAACGCTTGTCTACTCAATCGTATAGCGAGTGGTAGGTAGTATGTAGGCGTGGTGCTTAGATACATTACTTATCTGTACATGCCCCTATCTGTGCCGGGTCGTGGGGTAGATCATGGACGTGACAGGTGAAAGGTCCTAGATGGATAGAGGGGGGGGGGTGAATAGCCTATTAAAAAATCTACAAACCAGTAGAGCAAAGGGTTAGATAAACACTAAGCAAAGCTTTTTGCTCTAGCTCTACTAGGATTGCAAAGCCACCTATCCAAGCAATTCTAGTTAGTTGAGTATCTATCCACCAATAGCAAGAACCTAGGATACTCAACTCAAGCTAGTAAGAACAACTAACAAGGCAAACTAACTAGCAAGAGAGCTAACTACATAAGATATATATGAAAGTAAATACAAAGAGGATAGAGGTGATTATACCAATGCCTTGTGATATGAGGATATCAACGTGAAGAACCAATCACAATAAGAATACCAAGAGAGGTTGGGAGACAAAGTTGACACAAGATTTTCTCCCAAGGTTCACTTGGTTCCCACCAAGCTAGTCCCCGTTGTGTCGACCACTCACTTGGTGATTCGGTGGCTAATAGGCAATCACAAGCCTAGCTCACTACTCGAACGCCACAAGAATCAACCCACAAATGAGGGTAACTCAATGACACAAGCAATTTACTAGAGTTACCCTTTGGCGCTCCGCCAAGGTGGGTACAAGCCCTCGCACAATCGTTGAACCCGGCCGCGAACAATCACCAACTCACGCCGAAGCTTCCTCCACCGCCTGAGCCGTCTAGGTGTTGGCAAACACCAAGAATAACAAGAAATCTTGCGGCAATGACGATGACCAAGTGACACTAAGATGCAATGCAATGATCAAAGCACTTGGATCTCTCAAACTCTCATGAATATGCAAGACAAGCAAAGAGAGATGAGTTGGGGGCTATCTAAAGCAAGCAAAAAGTGTGAGAATGAATGCGAGGTGCAAGAGTAAGGCCCAAGGGCCGGCCAAAACACATATATAGCAACCACAAAGCAACTAGACATTTTGTCCCGTAACCTCAGCTATCTGCGTCACTCCTGACACTGCGAACACAGGGGGTCTGGACCATAGTCCATGCGTCCGGACCCTCCATCATTTGAATTTGCCCGTTGGTGCGCACTGTCTGCCGCTGACCTGCATGTCTGGACGCTCGCAACAGTCGAGCTCCGGACCAATGAGCCGTGCGTCCAGACTCTATACATAGCTGAACCAAAGAGCACAAAACCATGGACACCGCGTCCGAAGCCCTGCGTCCGGACACCAACTAGCGTCCGAACTCTCTCATCAGAGAGTTCTAGAGAGCTCCAAGATTCCGAACACTCGTTTAGAGCTCCTCCTCTGGACCATGTCCAACTTCTGGACCTCCTATTTTCGCACTGTGCAGCTAGGGTTTGCTACTAGACGCGTGGGCAATAGTCCAGACACAACAAGCCTAGCGTCCGGACCAAGCGTCCGTACCTCTTTCTTGTTCCAAACTCACCTAAGACTTTCACACCAAGTTCATGTGAGCTAACACTAAGTGTTACAACACTTGTGCACGTGTGTTAGCTTTTACTTCATTTTTTCTTGGATTTTATTTCATTACTTTCACTTAGGTTCATTTTAGATATGCAATGCAAATGACCTAGTGGCACATGATAAACGTGATCAACACGAATTTTCCCTTCTTGAAAGTACAACTATCTAACCTAAATGTGATCACACTCTCTATAGTGTCTTGATCACCAAACCAAAAATGGCTCCTATATTATACCTTTGTCTTGAGCCCATTTTTGTTTTTCTCTTTCTTCTTTTCCTTGTCCATGGAGCACTTCATCCATTCACTATGATCATGTAAAAAGCTTCATGACATGGATTGGAGCACCCTAGTTTGATCACTCATTTTAGCAATAGGGTTAGTCCATTGGTTTCATCAATTAACCAAAACCAAACTTGGGCTTTCAATCTCCCCCTTTTTGGTAATTGATTACAACCTTTCATAAATAAATATATTGAATGAATATTTCCATTTTGGTAGTATTAGCTCCCCCTACATATGTGATATATGAGTTTGGTTCAATTTTATCACATATGCATGGATAAGAATTGTGGGAGAGTGAATGCTACCAAATGATGCTAAGGTATAAAGAATGAAGTTTTGAAGCGTGATACGAATTAGAGTGCATAATTATACCATCCTTAGTATCTTGAATGCCTAGAAACCACTTGAAAACAACTTGGAAGAACTAGATACCACTTGAAAGTACTCTTGAAAGTATTACATTTAGGCCTAAGCAAACTAGTACTTCAAGCATCATATATTTTGAGTTTCTAGCAATCACCATACAAGCATGAATATATTTTCAAAGAAAGTACATTTGCAAGAAAGAACTTATGAATGCTCAAAGAAATACAACAACTTGATTCATAGGCTTGCTCCCCCTACTTGTGTGCTTATATTTTCAAAATGTTTCTTTGTGATGTACTTACTTCTCCCCCTTTGTCATCTATTATCACAAAGGATGCACTCAAATTATATATTATTGGAGAGAAGCTTAGTTGTGGCTCAATCTAGATTACTTGTTCAATATAGCTAACTCGGTTTAAACCATGAGCAAGCTTCTTCACACATTCTAAGATGGTTATCTTGCCCATGTTGGGTTAACCAATTGAAGTTCATATTCTAGATCAAGCATTAGGATTGCAAGCCTACAAATATGTCATATGCTACCACTAGATAAAAGAAACATAGAAGAAATAGTGGTACCATATAAGCATCAAAGTCATTTGATTTTCATGAATGAGCCTAATGAATTGATGTCTAGATGCACTAACAAGTCCTAAATAGTGGATGTATGATATGTCAATCAATTTTTACCTTGCATTGCTCGAAAGAGAGGCATGTCATATATATGGGGTGCATCAACACATGTTTGAGAAATCAAGAATGTTCAATTCATTCCTTAGCTTGCAAAATCTCTTCTCATCAAGTGGCTTGGTGAATATATCAACAAGTTGATCATCGGTGCCAACACTTGTGATTGTGATATCACCCTTTTGTTGATGGTCCCTTATGAAATGGTGTCTTATGTAAATGTGCTTGGTTCTTGAATGTTGAACCAGATTGTTTATGAGCTTCACTGCACTTTCATTGTCACATAGCCATGGAACTTGCTTGAATTTGGTTCCAAAGTCAGCCAAAGTTGCTTTCATACAAAGCAATTGAGCACAACAATTACCCGCGAATATGTATTCGGCTTCGGCGGCAGAGAGTGCCACACTATTTTGCTTCTTTGATGACCAAGATACAAGTGAAATTCCTAGCAATTGACATGTGTCCGATGTGCTCTTTCTATAAACCTTGCATCCCGCATAGTCGGAGTCTGAATATCCAATCATTTCAAAGTTTGGCCCCTTGGGATACCATAGTTCAACATCTTGTGTATGCTTTAAATACCTAAATATTCTCTTTGTTGCCTTCAAGTGACATTCTTTTGGTGAGGCTTGGAACCTTACACACATGCATACACTAAACATGACATCTGGCCTTGAATAGGTCACATAGAGTAAGCTTCCAATCATAGACCGATACAACTTTTGATCCACCATATTGCCACTAGCATCACTATCCAAGTGTCCATTAGTGCCCATTGGAGTGTTAATGCCTTTAGAATCTACTAAGCCAAACTTCTTCATCATATCCTTGATGTACTTGCCTTGACTCACAAAGGTGCCATTCTTCGATTGCTTGATTTGAAGACCAAGGAAGTAGCTAAGTTCACCAATCATTGACATTTCAAACTCATTTGCCATCATCTTGCCAAATTCTTCACAAAATTCTTGATTGGTTGAACCGAATATGATGTCATCCACACATATTTGAAGCACAAATAGATCCTTGCCAAGCTTCTTGGTAAAGAGAGTAGTATATCCTTCCCCATAATGAACCCTTTAGATAGAAGGAAGTCCCTCAATCTTTCATACCATGCTCTAGGTGCTTGATTCAAGACATATAAAGCCTTCCTCAACTTGTACACATGGTTGGGCTTCTTTTCATCTTCAAATCTGGGAGGTTGCTCAACATATACTAGCTCATTGATGTATTCATTCAAGAAAGCACTCTTCACATCCATTTGGTATAGCTTGATGTTGTGTGCACATGCATAGGCCAATAGAATCCTTATTGCCTCTAATCTTGCAACCGGTGCATAGGTTTCTTCAAAGTCAAGACCCTCAACTTGAGTGTATCCTTGAGCTACCAATCTTGCTTTGTTCCTCACAACTATACCATCTTGATCTTACTTTGTACCCAAGTGTCCATTTGTGCCCATTGGTGTGCTAATGCCTTTTGAGTCTTCTAAGCCAAACTTCTTGATCATGTCCTTGATGTACTTGCCTTGACTAACAAATGTATCATTCTTCAATTGCTTGATTTGAAGTCCAAGGAAGTAGCTAAGTTCACCAATCATTGGCATTTCAAACTCATTTGCCATCATTTTTCCAAATTCTTTACAAAATTCTTGATTTGTTGAACAAAAAATGATATCATCAACATAGATTTGTAGCACAAATAGATCTTTGACAAGATTCTTAGTGAAGAGAGTAGTATCAACCATTCCTATAATGAACCCTTTGGAAGAAGGAAATCACTCAATCTTTCATACCATGCTCTAGGTGTTTGTTTCAATCCATACAAGGCTTTTCTCAACTTGTACACATGGTTGGGTTTCTTGTCATCTTCAAAACCGGGAGGTTGCTCAACATAGACTAACTCATTGATATATCCATTCAAGAAAGAACTCTTCACATCCATTTGATATAGCTTGATGTTGTGTGCACTTGCATAGACCAATAGAATTCTAACCTCTAATCTTGCAACCGGTGCATATGTTTCTCCAAAGTCAAGACCTTCAACTTGTGTGTAACCTTGAGCTATTAATCTTGCTTTGTTTCTCACAACTATACCATCTTGATCTTGCTTATTTATAAATACCCATCTTGTACCAATCACATTATAATTCTTGGGTCTTTCAACTAGCTCCCAAACTTGATTTCTTATGAAGTTATTGAGCTCTTCATGCATTTCATTTACCCAATCATTATCTTGTAAAGCCTCTTCAATCTTGGTTGGCTCTATGGATGATACAAATCAATAGTGTTCACAAAAGGATGCCAATCTTGATCTTGTTTTCACACCACTTGTAATGTCAGCAACAATTTGATCAATTGGATGATCTCTTGCAATGTTGGTTGGTTGGAGAATAGGGACTTGATTGCTTGTACTTGCTGATCAATCGATTCAGATGAACTAGCCATTTGTTGATCTTGCCTTTGAGAATCACTAGCTTGCACATTAGGTGAGTTGAGCACTTGTTCTTTGTCATCTCCAATGTCAATCACTTGCCTTGGTCTAATATCACCAATATCTATATTCTTCATAGCATTTGATAATTGCGATCCACTCACATCATCTAGATTCCCATTCTCAACTTGAGAGCCATTGGTTTCATCATACTCAACATCATGGACTTCTTCAAGTATACCACTAGCGGAATTCCACACTCTATAGGCTTTGCTTGTGGTTGAGTAACCAAGCAAGAAACCTTCATCACATTTCTTGTCAAACTTTCCAAGTCTTGAGCCTTTCTTCAAGATATAGCATTTGCAACCAAACACCCTAAAATATGCAAAATTGGGCTTTCTTCCATTCGATAGCTCATATGGTGTCTTCTCCACCATTGGGTGACAATACAACCGGTTGCTAGAGTAGCAAGCAGTGTTTATAGCTTCGACCCAAAAGGAATGACTCACATTGTACTCACAAAGAATAGACCTTGCTATATCAATCAATGTTCTATTTTTCCTCTCAACAAGGTCATTGGATTGAGGAGTGTACTTGGCCGAGAATTGATGTTCGATTCCAAGTTCATCACATAGCTCATCAACTCTAGTGTTTTTGAATTCACATACATTGTCACTTCTTACTTTCTTGATGGTGGTCTCAGACTCATTGTGACATCTCTTGACAAAAGATTTGAATGTGGCAATGTATCACTCTTATTATTGAGAAAGAATACCCATGCATATCTTGTAAGATCATCAACTATCACAAATCCATACTTATTGCCTCCAATACTAGTGTATGTTGTTGGTCCAAATAGATCTATATGCAACAAATCTAATGATCTACTAGTTTTCATCATACTTTTATTAGTATGGGTGTTACCAACTTGTTTGCCGGCTTGAAAAGAGCTACAAAGTTTGTCCTTCTGAAATACAAAATCTTTCAAGACTCTTACTAAGTCATGCTTAATCAATCTATTCCATTGTTTCATTCCAACATGACCAAGCCTTCTACGCAATAAACAACCCATACTTGATTTAGTGAGCAAGCAAGTAGTCAACTGTGATTCACTAGCACTGAAATCAACTAGATAGAGGTTCTCATATCTAAAGCCTTTGAATATCAAGTTTGAACCATCAACACCAATGATCTCAACATCATCTACTCTAAATATGCATTTGAATCCAAGATCACACAATTGAGCCACATATAGCAAATTGAAGTTCAAGCTCTCAACTAGCAAGACATTTGATATGCTCAAATCATTTGATATTGCAATCTTACCAAGCCCTTTGACCTTGACCTTGCTATTATCACCAAAAGTAATACTATCAATACCATCAATGTTGTTGGAGTTGATTGATTTAAACATTCTAGAATCCCTGGTCATGTGTTGAGTGCACCCACTATCAAGCACCCAATGCCTTCCTCTGGCTTTGTAATTCACCTACCAAACAAATTAGTTCTTCTTAGGTACCCACACTTGTTTCGGTCCTCCAAAGTTAGTGACCAAGGATTTTGGCACCCAAATTGTCTTCTTCTTTGGGCCAACAATGGGTGTACCAACATACTTATCCGTGATACCATCTCTACCTTTGGTAAGCGTATAACATGAATCAAAGTGAATAGATGTAGCTTTAGAGAATTTAGTTTGGCTCATGTTAAGCTTGCAATATTGGTCAACATGTCCCACTTGCTTGCAACTATTGTAAAACCGACCATTGCTCCTCACAAAGCTAGGATTTAGAGTTATAAAGGCCACTTTGCCTTTCTTGGAGGTGTAGCCCAATCCCTCTTTGCTAAGGGAGAACTATTGGAGATATTACCTCGGCATATCCCCAGGGCCTTATGGGCCTGCCGACCAGAAGACGGCCCAGCCCACGAGGCCTTGCGGCACGCGACTAGGCCGTCATGCTCGCCAAAGACTCCGAAGAAGCCTTGCTCACCAAGAAGGATCCTAGTAGATAGACTTGGACCCCTTACCTTAAGGGACCGATCGTAATCTGTTAGGATATGGAAACTATAACCCTGCTCCCCGGCTATATAAGGCGAGCAGGGACCCCCTCCAAAACATACGCATACAATCCCCTAGATCACATCTACGGGTCTTGTAACCTAATACTCATATCAATCCAGCCACCAAAACACAGGACGTAGGGTATTACGGCGGTTTGCCGGCCCGAACCTGTCTAAATCGCCGTGTCTACGCTCTCTGTGTCACGCTTGATCGTCGTCGCCACACCTCCGCCTATAATCTACTACCGTGGGGTACCCCCTAGGTAGACTACGACGCATATTTCGTCGACAGTTAGCATGCCAGGTAGGGGGTGTGTGCAATGACTTCATGGCTCATCAAGCGATCACGTTCCCGGATTCGATGGGCCTCCCGACGGCTGGAACCGTGCTCCAGATCGGATCTATGTCTTGGACCGTCGGATCTACTCCACGCGGGGCAAACGCGCCGCCGCTCGTGCGTCATCCCGCCACGCCGATGTATCACCCACGAGAGAAGATCAGCATCGACAACTTAGTCAACGCCATCGACCGCTCCAACGCTGGCATCACCGAGTGCATCGACCTTGCTCAGGCTGCGCGACGCCAGCTCCCCGGCCATCACGGCCGCCGACCACGCAACCACCGAACCACGACGAAGGCGACGACTGTGGTGACCAAAGGTACCCACCTCCCCCCAATGATGCATCACGGGCTCAGCAATCAGGCGGCGCTCCTTCAACGCCAGATGTTCCGATCGGTCTTCGACCAGATCTCGGCGCCCCCATCGTGAACACTGTTGTTATCTCTATGATCCCCAGCGACTCCAAGCAGGCGGTGTCCCTCGACGGTACTATCTCCCCAGGCTCGACCACCAGCACAGGGACCGAAGTCGCCAGCCCATCCGGATCAACCGGCAGCTTCCCAGAGTTCCCTTCGGGCTTCAGAGGGATGATTTTTCAAGTCTTCACCGATAGCGTCGCCCCCAACAATGAAGCAGACGCCGAACGCACTGCTAGGGAGCAGCGCAACGCTGACCGCGTGTAGAGGTGTGACGATGAACACCGCGAGTAGGAAAGGCGCAACCAGGAGCGTCTCGAGCAGGAACCCATCGCACGAGAATAGCGCGAGCAGGATCAGAGGAATCGCGGTCACCCGCCGCGACGCAATCTCCAATACGAGTTTGAAATGATGGGCGACGTCTTGGTGTATTCAACCCCCAGCGCCAATCTAGCGGCAGCCGTCTGCGAGCTGTCCAAACTCCAAGGCATGCCCGTGGTTGAGAAAATAGACGCCCACATCTAGGCAGCCTCGGTCTAGGTAAAAAGGAAGGAGCGAGTAATCGAGTCCTCCGGTCAGTCCCACAGCAGGAACCACTCGCGAAGCCCTCCAAGGGAACACCAGCGAAGATCCCCAAGACGCGACGAGGAAGACCATGACAGGGCCCGGCGTGGTCGAACACCGGAGCCCGTGCACCGGAGCCCTCCGAGGGACTACCGACAGAGGCCCCCTTGGTACAATGACGGAGAAGACAACAAGGTCTGGCATGGTCGATCACCAATGCCAGCACGCAGGAGCCCTCTGCGACAACATCGACAAAGATCACAAAGGTATGATGATGACAAGTATGATGATCGCAGACGCAATCGAGCACCAGCACCTCGAGCCATGGGGGGATACGCCTCTTTTCAGCCCGTCTACGCACCATCCGATGGCCCGAGAACTTTAGAGTAACGTCGGTGGAGAAATACGATGGCAAGGTAGATCCGGAACAGTGGGCGTCCACATACGAGATCGTCGTGCACGCCGCTAGAGGAGACCAGGATGTGATGGCTAATTACTTACGGTAATGTTTTTGACCTCCACCATCAGTTGGCTCAAGAAGATCCTAGAAGGCACCATCGACGGCTGGGAAGACCTCAAGGAAATCTTCATCAAGACGTACAAGGCTACGTGCGTCCAGCCGGGGACACGTTACGACCTGGAAAGCATTCGCCAAAGGAGTAATGAAAGTTTTGAGACGTTTCTTCGACAAGCGCCTGAGCATAACAGAGATCTCCGACCCAGAAGCCATCGCCATCTTCTCCAACGGTCTACAGGTGGATGACCTCCGCAACAAGCTGGCTTAGAAAAACGTAAAAACCATAGAACAAATGATGATGATTGCAAACCCTTATGCCAACCAAGATGACACGACCTGCAGCAGGGAAAGCAGACGGCGCCATTCCCGTTCCCTGGAATGCGCAGAGGATAACAATCGCCGACCAGACCACCAAAGCAAAAGAAGGCCTAGCGACCATCGCGACTACCGATCAGGTAACCCCGAACGCCATCCACAGAAGTATGACTACAGGCAAAACAATCGCTACGTCGCAAGTACGGACACCCGCCCAAAGAAGAATTACTATGAAAGCTACGAGAAGATCCTCGACGGACCATGTCCCATACATAAGAACTCTAAACACTCCTTGCGAAATTGCGAGCTCATTGAGATGACAATGTAGGACAAAGCAGACAAAAGGCAGAAGAAGAACGACGAAGATATAGGCAAGGACCAAGGACCGCCAGTGCCAGAATTCCAAGCAGCCTAAACAACATACTCCATATTCAGAGGTAGCGTGCTCGTTGAGGGGGAAAGACAACGCCGCCAAACACGCAAGGATGTCTACTCGTTCGCCGTCATAGGAGAGAATGCAGCCGAGGCTCGCCCCCTCGACTGGTCGGATCAACCAATCGGCTTCTCCGGAGAGGATGAAAGGACGGATTACAGATACCCGGGCCGCTTCCCACTGATCGTCAATCCAACCATCACAACGTGCTGCTTCAGGAAGGTCCTCGTTGATGTTGGCAGTGCCATCAACATCATCTTCGCCGACGCATTCCGCCAGCTCGACTGCTCGAAGAAGGACCTCCTACCGGCAAACTTCTCTTTCTGGGGAATCATCCCCGACAAAGCATCAACACCGATAGGGCCGATCACCCTACCTGTGCAGTTCGGCGACAAGAACCACTTTAGGGTCGAGAACATCAACTTCATCGTCGCTGAATTCGAGATAGCCTACCATGCGATACTGGGTCGTCCGGCACTTGCCAAGCTAATGACAGTCCCACATTACACGTACATGGTGTTGAAGATCCCAACACGGCAAGGCATCCTTAGCCTCCGCACCAACTTGAAGATAGCATACGAGTGCGAGCAATAGACAATCAATGCCATCGAGAAACCCTGCGCCCCAGACACGTACACCTCCAGTGACAACGACAAATCCGCCGCCAAGAAGCAGAAAGAAGCAGAACCAACGACGACCACCGCCGACCTCGCCCGCGACCAGACGCAGAAGCTACCAACCCAGGACGGTGTGTAAGGATTTCCAAATGTAACAATAGCTCGATAAGGTTTGTACTAGGTACTTCCCCATTGATAAATAAAGGTGCTTCATCTCCTACATGCCCCACATAACCAAACTAACTCGTGCAAAACTCCCACAGCGTACGATGACCCCTGCACAAACGCCCACGGCATACGACTTGTGCAAACGCCCACGGCGTACGACGACTTGTGCAAAACACCCACGACGCACGGCGACACACGCGACAAAGCCTACAACGTTCGACGACCTCTCCAAAACACTCCCATATGTTCGACGACCTCGCCAAAAAACGCGATAAAGCATTTCTCCAAACAGCATGGCCGTAACCAGAAAGCTTCCGAAGCTGGCCTGCCGGTTAACCATAGTGAGTAGAAGTAGCTACCCTAGGCGCTATGATTACACCGACATGCCTCCCTAGCAGTATTTCCCCAGAAGCCGGGCAATACTGCTCGGCTCGGTAGTCGTGAGGTCACGCGCCCAGATACTATACACGACCACAGTACGGTCGATGACTCTACAAGCAGCATGGCTTTTCGCCCAGCGTCTGCAGGAACTTTCTCCACAGGCCCAAAGTCACGCCACGATCGAGCCTCTCAGAAAAAGGCCCTGTCCCTGGCATCTCTCTAAGCGTGCATGAGTTGTTCGCCCTCTCCGCCGCGGGTTGTCACTGCGCGCCTCCTTGGGAATCCTTATGTATCCTACGCATGCAGAGGCGCTAGCCCTACGATATGGACCATTTGAGAACCAAGGCCGAACGTTTCGTCGCTACGGCTCACGACTTAGCAGGCAGGACAGGACATGCAAGTGAAACAAAAGCTCACCGCCCGGATATATAACAGCTTTGCAGTTTTCACTTACACATCCAACCACTTGTACCTGGGATACAAAGCATAGCTGTTCCACAAGAAAATAGCCGATGACAAAGTATCTTGATACACCGAAAGAGAAAGTACAATGCTTCGATGAAGCAACTACAACCTCATCCTACTGATGCGATAAGAGACCACCTCGCTAATGTGCCTAGTCCAGAGATCGAACTCATGCCGAATCTGACATTGCCGGCTATAGTACATAATGACCCTAGGCATGTTATTACCCTCCGGACCAAAGCGACGACACTCTCCCCAGACGCAAAGATGAGGCTCGACGGCGACAACTAAATCCAGAACATCCTTCGGGGCACGAATCCACCACCGCTTCTAGATGACATGAAGGTCATCACGAGAATGCTCTCGAAGACTACGCAAGCCTAGATCACAAAACTGACCATTGGGAAGGGCACCCCCGCTGAGACGTTCGATGATGGCAAGCGTCTCCAAGTTCGCCGAATCCGCATAGTACAACATCACGGCCCTGAAGTACATCGCGACGTAGTCTCCGGCCTCCACCGCCCTGCCAATAAGCGACTGACCAATAGAGTCCTGCCCCCGCAACATCAACCTCTCTAGACCACGAAAGAACAAAGCCTCCCGATGATCGACTTCAAAAAAGCGCTGCTCGAAGGCAGTCTCCAGAGAAGGGAAGTAGGGCCGGCAATAATCTTGGACACACCGAAGGGACAAGAGCCGAATCGTCGAAGGATCATCGCAAAAGTTGTGGAAGAGGCGACAGATTGGACGAATCTTCACATACTCGCACACATTGTTGCCATTATCGATCACGCGGAGAAGGATCTGAAACACCAAGTCCTCCGGCAGGGCTAGCACGGCGGCAAGACCCATCGCAAGATGCGTGCCTCTAGGCTCCATCAACTCTGGTGCAAACTAAGCGTCGACGAAACAATCTCAAGACCTTGCGGTCGAATAATGTGAAGGAAGTCGATACAGAAGCAATTGGAATTCACCTTGATCTCCACCATAATTTATAGCCGAATCTCCAACCCCTTTGAATACCCCGAGCAACAAAGATATGTCTCTCCGAATCCTACACGCACTTTGACGGGGACCAAAAGACATGACCTTTCTCGTTCCGCCGCTATACCCGCCCTTATACCAAGCGGCGCGGCGCTTCGCCTCCCAGGGTTTTTGGGAAAACGCAACGGCCAAATACGAAACCGCCACGATACCAACTCCCTACGCCATGGCTTGGGCTGCTAACCGCATGGTTAATTCGGCCCAATAACTTCCTCTCCCTTATTTCGCATTTTCTTCCAGATAATTTCCCCGATTTTTTGGCTAATAATTTTTGAATTATCACTAACACCACAGTCCTGGGGATTGGACGTACGATGTCGTTACGACTTCTTTTTTGGCAGGAACAGTAACACAACTACAGTGTTACTCAGGGACTCCGTCTAGGACTACACCAAGCAAGGCTCAGAGACTGTCTCCATAGCAAAGGAGCAATGGCACCAGACAACAAAACACCCGGGGACTGCGAATAAAGCAATATGACCCCGACGCAAGAACCTTACAGTTCCTTACATCAGGTTCGGGGACTGCAGGTATTCGCAATCGTTTTTAGCAAACTTATATTTCAGCCTTTTTTCTATAATCCTGATACAAGAACCTTACAGTTCCTTACATCAGGCTCGGGGACTATGGGTATTCACAGTTGTTTTAGCAAAACTCATGCTTTACTCATTACCTACACTTATTCACACATCCTTTATCTTTATAAAGTTTGGCACCATATGCATACTTCACCTACTACCAAGCTCGGGGACTAAGTGGGTACACTTTGCCTTGCAATGAATGTACTTATCTTCTTCTCGACAAACCTCTGTTGTTTCCTGTTGTCTTTTTGCAGAGCTAAAGTGGGTACACTTCACCAGGGAACAAGCCGTTCAAAAGTTTTTCTTCTTCAGCACGTCACATCCTCCCGACGAGTAGCCGCAACATCCATCAAAGGCGACCTGCTTGCACATCAAGCTACAACGCTCTTGACCAGCTCGACCTAGTCGAGAGGCTTCTCCAAGCGGTGCCCCGACCAGCTAACCTGGTCGGGACCCTGCAATGACGACTTCACACGATGGAGACTAGGTGTACACCTCCAAGGACGATGCTGCTGATAGGCCAGAAGAATATAAAATGCTCGGGGACTTGTTGGGGATATTACCTCGGTATATCCCCAGGGACCTTATGGGCCTGCCGACCAGAAGACGGCCCAACCCACGAGGCCTTGCGGCACGCGACCAACCCGTCGTGCTCGCCAAGGACTCCGAAGAAGCCTTGCTCACCAAGAAGGATCCTAGTAGATAGACTCGAATCCCTTACCTTAAGGGACTGATCGTAATCTGTTAGGATATGGAAACTGTAACCCTGCTCCCCGGCTATATAAGGCGAGCAGGGACCCCCTCCGAAACATACGCATACAATCCCCTAGATCACATCTACGGGTCTTGTAACCTAATACTCATATCAATCCAGCCACCAAAACATAGGACGTAGGGTATTACGATGGTTTCCCGGCCCGAACCTATCTAAATCGTCGTGTCTACGCTCTCTGTGTTACGCTTGATCGCCGTCGCCACACCTCCGCCTACAATCTACTACCGTGGGGTACCCCCTAGGTAGAGTGTGACGCATATTTCATTGATAAGAACCTTTGGCTACCCAAGCACTTTAGCAAGTGGGCATCTCCACCATATGCCTTACCCAAAGCATAAGTGAGTTCATTAACATCATTTTTCAATTTTTCATTTTCACTCACTAGTGAAGCATCACACTTGGGCATCACTAGTGGATGTGCTACAAGATGTGTGTGATGGAACCTCTTAAGATAGGGCCCACTTGTCAGGATTAACCTTAATCCCAATAGATGATACAAATCTTAATTAGTTCGTCAGGTGTCGCCACTTTGCAGCGGGTCATCCACCTCTTTCCGAGCAGGATCACCTCATTACAATCATTACAGAAGTAATACGAAATTTTTATATTACATCAAAGTAGCGGAAATTTAAAGTCATATTACAAACCATAAGTTTTGAAACATAACTTAGTGTCATGTGATAAAGATACATCAAGCTGCTGATAGAGTGTGAACAACAACCGAGGTACTCTTGCCCAAGAGTCAAGCAAAGACAGTTTATTCTTCCTCTTCATCTACACTGACCACGGTCATGCAGCAAGAAGCCACACAAACCAGGTTGTGATCCTCATCTGCAACAGGGGTTAACAAACCCTGAGTACGGGAGTACTCAACAAGACTTATCCGACAAAGAAAAGTATTTGGTGGACAAAACAGTATGCAAGTCATAGGATTCAAGGTGTGGTTTGCAAGAATCAAGTATTTTGCATAAATGAGCATTTATAAAAAGAATTGAAATCATTTATGTTACCCATAAGATTACTCAAGTATCGATCTAGATGTATGATCGATAACAGGGTAATAAACATCCACGAAGGGATCCAACAAGTATCCAGTTTAAGTGTATTACTACGAAGAAGAAAACAGGGTCATGTTTCCATATCCGAGGAACACGACGATTCGAACCGGTTTATCCCAGCTGGGGCTTCCCTATCACACGACATATACAGCCGCTTAAAGCACGCATATGACTACCTTTCCCTGGATCCTCTCGCTAAGACCGGGGTTCCGCCACCCGAGAGCACAGTACACCTCCATCCAGTTCGCTAACTTGGAGGGTACACACTACTCTCGCCATCTCTCCACTCCCAGTGCGGGTTAACCGTTCTTCAAGCGAGAATAGCCAGAGTCCAGCTTCCCGGAGTATGTGATAAGTACTCCAAAGTCACAACCCTAGTCATGCATCAACGGACGGTTCCTAATCGACACAGGCGGAAAGAACCCGCTCACCAGACACCGCTGATGGCTCTCCAACACCATATCCGCCCGGTCTCAGATTATTACTTCCAGGAACAACATCCCCTTCTCAGAAAACATAACCATTTGCCGAAGCAATCCGCTATGCGTAGGTGACCGGAAATCACCTACTATAAAAATTCTAAGCATACTAAGCATTTTTGCGAAAACTTTGCATCTTTAAAAGTGACAAGGTTAAAGGTACAAATAGTACAAGGACAAAGCTATGCATCAAGTAGGAGTTTAACCAAGTACCGTAATGCAATAGTATAAACATAAGTGTATTTAAAGCAATCATTTTAAATACAAAGAAATGTTTGAATGCACCGGGGCTTGCCTTGGTTGGAGGGATAAACGAACTCAGGCTCAGATTCAAGAGAGAAAACCCCTTCACTGGAGGTATCCAACCCAACCAACGAACAATCTACACGATATAATGACATGTTTTAGATGATGCTCGAATAGTAAACATGATGCTCAACACAAACAAACATGCTCTTAAGAGAAGACTAAAAACAGATTACACCTTGAGTACAACTTCCCTTCATGAAGGAAAGCAACACTAGGTTAGAAAGCAACTTAATTAAACCCTATTTATCTTGATTATCTAAGTTAATAAGCACATCCAAAAGAACTGAGCAAACATCATTACATCGAGCATGTCCAACTTGTGTTTGTCACTGGACAGTGACCATTTGTATTAAATCATCCAAAATCACTCAAGCCTAAAGTTATTAGGGTTTCTAAACATTTTATAATTAAACAGGGCATATATATTTTTTTACAGGATTAAAAACATGAAACAGGAAAAACTCTGCACAAAACCCACTGACGGCTAAGACCCGACCATCAGTGGCACAGACGCTCGAGCGGCGGCACCGAGAACCACAAAACACGGCGGCGAGTCGCCGTCGGTGACCAAACCGAACGGCTACCCCTCGAACCTGCTTCGGCTCACCAAGCCGAACCCAACGAGGTGCGCCACGACCCAAACAAACCCTCAGAGACACCTCATCGACTGTGATGACGGTCGACCCGAGTGCGACCGATCGCGTGTCGTCGAGCACAGACCTCGATCGGAGGAACTAGACCTCGATAGAAGAAGCTAGGCCTCGATCGATGAAGATAGGCCCCGATCGATGAAGATAGGCCTCGATCGATGACTCAGAGGACAACCGTGAGCAAAACGCTCGACAGAACGAGACTAAAACCTACTCAGGAGACCTCGTCGACGGCAATGGCGGTGACTCGAGCTCGACCGCACATACACCGACGGACCCAGGCCTTGATCGAAGGAGCTAGGCCTCGATCGACCCTCGATCAGAGAAGCTAGACCTCGATCGACCCTCGATCAGAGAAGCTAGACCTCAATTGACTCAACCAACAACTCTAGCAAGCTAAGCGGCCTCCAAACAGCACGAAACGCGCACGAAGCGAACTCAGAGCTAAAAGCAACACCCTCGTCGACGGCACTGGCGGTCGGCAGGGATCTGCGCGACGTGCGCCGGAGAAAACACACACGCGCTCGAGGGCAACTACCCCTCGAAATAGACTCAGGATGGCTAGGCAAAGCTAGCGCAAGACTTGGATCACAAACAGATCAACTACAACGACTCGACAGCGAACACACCGCCGCGCCGAACAAGAACAGCGGCGGCGCTCGAGGACAGAGCTCGAAGGCCCAATACAAGGATAAACGAGTGGAGCGGAGAGGTCGAAGAGCTCACCCTGGTCACGAAGCGCTAGCAAGTGGCCGGAGATAAGCAGAGACGATTGTCGATGGAGAACGTGCCGGCGGAGACGAAGAACCGAGCGGCAACGAAGATGTTCCCGGAGCTATGGTCCACCATTTGCAAAACGGAGAACCCGACAAGGCTCAGAGATGAACAAGGAGCAAGAAACACAAGGTAAAAAGACAATGTGGCTCCTGCGTAGCCCGGTCGAAGACTGACCAGAGCAGCGGCGATCTCGTCGGAGCTGAGGAAGGCGAAGCTGTGCTGGATGAACGCAAGCTCGACGACTCCAACCAACTTGACCCGAGGATGTGCGAGGTCAAAGCGAAGACAATGGCGGAGGGTTGAGTGGTTGGAAGTGGCTAACGAGCTCGGACGAGTTCGTCAGTGGAGGTGGAGCGCTCAGCGGAGCAAAGCAGAGCGGAGTAGAGAAGAGCAGCGACGTGGAAAGGGAGACAGAGAGGACGGTGTCCCATTTTTAAAGACGGCAACGGTTTCCGCGGTGTCGCCACGTACATGACAAGACGCGAGTCCATGGATAGGAGTCGCACGGTGGCGTCGATAGGTGTCGAACAGGTGCGACGTCGAGTTCAACCCCGCCATGCAACTGCTCGATGAAAGGACAGAACTGACCCTGTGGCTACATTGCAAAATGCTCAAGCTTCCAGGGTTTTCAGGAAAAACTTTGAACACGAAAGATGCTCAAAATTTCAAGGTCTACAACTTTGCTTAAACAACCATAAGCAAAAACTTTACAGATTTTGAAAATCATGTTTAGGGTTTAATCCACCCCCTCTGGGAATTAGGGTTTGGATTCTAGATTTTAATTTGAGAATTTGAAAAGATGACCTGCATTCAAACAATTGATCAAACATAAGCAAGTAAACTCATTTTAGTTCAATGCATATCCAAGTTTTCAAACAAATGATTGATGCTTAATGCATATGATGACATGATCAAATTTTTAATTAAGAGATTAACACTCGGGGTGTTACAATGTGTCGGTTGGTGCAACAATGATAGGAGTGAAAATTGATTCATCAAGTATATCACAAGTGACTCCAATATCACATGATACAACAACCTCATCCTTGTTTTGATCAATGAGGGAGGAGTGAGCCTTTTCAAGCTTTTTGTGGGCTCTTTCAGGTTTCTCATGGGCTTCCACTAGCCTCTCATGAGTAACATTGAGCCCATCAAAGGATTGTTCAAGAGCACTAAGCTTCTTGTTCAACTCTTTGCACTCCTTCCTCTTCATCTCAAAGCAAGTATGAGCTTGTTCCATCATATCCATGAGTTCCTCCTTGGAGTACTCCTCCTCATCATCACTACTATCATCATCACTCTCATCACAAGATTGTACCTTAGTTGGCTTAGCCATGAAGCATGATGGAGTGTTGAAGATAGAGAGCTTGTTGGGAGTAGCAATGCTTGTCAATGCCTTCTTCTTGGACTTCTTTATGTCATCATCAATAGAGTCATCATCGGAGGAAGAGTCATCACTATCCCAAGTCACCACATATGATTCACCTTTCTTCTTCTTGGTGAATGATAGCTTCTTTTCTTTCTTGTCATGCTTTCCCTTCTTCTTCTCATCATCATCACTATTGTTGGGCAATCCTCTATCATGTGATCGGTGCTCTTGCACTTGTAGTAGCTTCTCACATATTCTTTGTTCTTGAAGTTGTCTCTTCTCTTTCTAGCTCCATAGCCCTTCTTCTTCATGAACTTGCCAAACTTGCGCACAAAGAGGGTCATGGTCTTATCATAAATGTCACTAGCATCTTCATCATCACTTGATTCTTTCTTTCTTGCCTTGCTCTTTCTCTTGGATGATGAAGCCTTGAATGCTATGCTCTTCTTCTTCTTTTCTTCTTCCTTGACCTCTTCTTCTTTGCTATCTTCATTGTATTGCTCTTCGGTCATTATCTCTCCAAGCACTTCATTGGGAGTGATGTTGGTCAAACCGTGTCTCCTAATTATTTTCCTCAAGGTTTTGTATTTCTTGGGCAAACAACTAAGGAACTAGTTTGAGGAGGCTTCATCCTTCACCCTCTCACCCAAGCTCTTGAGATCATTGGTGATCACTTGGACCCTATGAAACATCTCCGGAATTGATTCATCATCTTTCATCTTGAAGCTCTTCACCTTTGCGGTGCCCTCATATGTATCTTCTAATCTCTTCCACACATCACTTGCTCTATCAAGATCTTTGATTTATTCAAACACCTTTGAGTCAATGTCCTTGTATATGACATTGAGTGCCATGGTGTTGCATTGCTTGTTCTCTTGTTCTCTAGGTGTGAGACTATCATCTTCAAGAATAATGTAGTCCTTCTCGGTGACATTCCACACCTTCTCATGAATTGATCCTAGATGCATCTTCATCTTTCTATTCCAATAATCAAAGGATGTGCCATTAAACATTGGTGGTTTGCTCCCCACATGGTTGAATGATATTTGAGTTATCACTAACACCAAAGGTTGTTAAGCCTTGATAATAGAGGTGACCACGGCTCCGATACCACTTGAAAGGTCCTAGATGGCTAGAGGGGGGTGAATAGCCTATTAAAAATCTACAAACCACTATATCAAATGGTTAGATAAACACTAAGCAAAGCCTTTTGCTCTAGCTCTACTAGGGTTGCAAAGCCACCTATCCAAGCAATTCTAGTTAGTTGAGTATCTATCAACCAATAGAAAGAACCTAGGATACTCAACTCAAGCTAGTAAGAACAACTAACAAGGTAAACTAACTAGCAAGATAGCTAACTACACAAGATATGTATGAAAGTAAATACAAAGTGGATAGAGGTGATTATACCAATGCCTTGTGATATGATGATGTAATCATGAAGAACCAAACACAATAAGAATACCAAGAGAGGCCAGGAGATAAAGTTGACACAAGATTTTCTCCCGAGGTTCACTTGGTTGCCACCAAGCTAGTCCCCGTTGTGTCGACCACTCACTTGGTGATTCGGTGGCTAATACGCAATCACAAGCCTAGCCCACTACTTGGGCACCACAAGAATTAACTCACAAATGAGAGTAACTCAATGACACGAGCAATTTACTAGAGTTACCCTTTGGCGCTCCGCCGAGGTGGGTACAAGCCCTCTCACAATCATCAAAGGTGGTCACAAACAATCACCAACTCACGCTGAAGCTTCCTCCACCGCCCGAACCATGTAGGTGTTGGCAAACACCAAGAATAACAAGAAATCCCGCAGCGATGATGATGACCAAGTGCCACTAAGATGCAATACAATGATCAAAGCACTTGGATCACTCAAACTGTCATGAATATGCAAGACAAGCAAAGATAGATGAGTTGGGGTGATCTAAAGCAAGCACAAAGTGTGAGAATGAATGGGAGGTGCAAGAGTAAGCCCCAAGGGCTGGCCAAAACACATATATAGCAACCACAAAGCAACTAGCCGTTTTGCCCCATAACCTCAGCTGTCTGTGTCACTCCGGACACTGCAAACACAGGGGCTCCGGACCCTCCACCATTTGAATTTGCCCGTTGGCGCGCACTGTCTGCCGCTGATCTACACGTCCGGATGCTCACAATAGTCAAGCTCTGGACCAATGAGTCGTGCGTCTGGACTCTATGCAGAGCCGAACTAGAGAGCAAAAAAAACCCCGGACACCACGTCCGGAGCCCTGCGTCCGGACTCTCTAATCAGAGAGTTCCAGAGAGCTCCAAGACTCTGGACACTCGTTCGGAGCTCCTCCTCCGGACCATGTCCAATGTTCGATCTTCTCTGTGCAACTAGGGTTTGCTATTGGACGCGTGAGCAGTGGTCCGAACACAGCAAGCCTAGTGTCCGGACCAAGCGTTCGGACCTTTTTCTTATTCCAAACTGAGCTGAGACTTTCACACCAAGTTCATGTGAGCTAACACTAAGTGTTACAACACTTATGCATGTGTGTTAGCTCTTACTTCATATTTTCTTTGATTTTATTTCATTACTTTCACTTAGGTTCATTTTAGATATGCAATGCAAATGATCTAGTGGCACATATAACCGTGATCAACATGAATTTTCCCTTCTTGATAGTACGACTATCTAACCTAAATGTGATAACACTCTCTATAGTGTCTTGATCACCAAACCAAAAATGGCTCCTATATTATACCTTTGCCTTGAGCCCATTTTTTTTCTCTTTCTTCTTTTCCTTGTCCATGGAGCACTTCATCCATTCACTATGATCATGTCAAAAGCTTCATGACATGGATTGGATCACCCTAGTTTGATCACTCATTTTAGCAATAGGGTTAGTCCATATGTTTCATCAATTAACTAAAACCAAATTTGGGCTTTCAACAGGTCCATTGAGTCCTCTGTAGTCCTCCACCCATGCAGTAGTTTGATAGGGAGGGATTGTCAGGTTGAGGATATCTTCAGATATCTAAGGTTTTTGAACTCAACTCATCATGTTCATGGCCCCATTGTGGTTGGGAACATTGGTAGTATTACTTAACGATGATTGCTAGATATACTTGCACTAAATGATGTAGCTTTGATAGTATTTATAATACTTAGGAGTTATTTATTTATTACTTGCATTGGACAATGCTTGTGTATTGACTAGAGTGCTCTAAGAACTTTATCTTTATTATTATGATGACTGATCAATTACCCTTATCATATATATATATCATGTGACTTACCCTATTAAGAGTAGAGTTCTTGGTTGGTTAATCCCTTCATTCATTTCATATGCATGTTATGAATACTATAGATTATCAGTTTAACTAGACCTTCCTAGTGATATAAATATAAATCGACAACCTGGTAATACTCTAGGTAAAATGCTACAATGGTATATTAATCTGTTCGCTTGCAGAATCATTTGTTCATTATAATTTCATATCCATCATTATTTATTTCTTCCTAGTCACACATAAAATAGAATATTTCATAAGTACCATTAATTATTCCTAGCTCTATAATTGGGGATGACAACCTAGTTCCACGCTTAGGAGTATAAGGTAAAAGATAGTGGCTAGTTGCTAAAGACAAGTTAATTACATATTATACATTTTTGGCGCCATTGCTTGGAACCTATGTTCTTGGTGATGATGTTAGAAATGCCAACAAAGTGCAAGATGTAAGTGGTGATTGAGAGCTCAAGTGATGACGATGAAGACAACATCGCTCTTATGGTGAAGAAAACCACCAAGATGTTGAAGAAATTCAACAAGAATGGAGTCAAGCTTGACTCTAAGAAGAAGAAGTTCTTCACAACCTCTTCAAGGAAGCCACTCTCTCAAATGGATTGCTACAATTGTGGCAAGCTTGGTCACTTGGCACATCATTGCACCGAGCCCAAGAAGGATAAGTTCAAGAATCAAAAGCGTGCCAATGATCATTCAAGTGATGAAGACAAGAAGCAAGAAAATCTATACAAGAAGAAGGAAGGCTTCAAAAAGAAGAATGGAAGAGCTTACATTGTTGGTAATTGGCTCACCGACATTGAAGATTCAAGTGACTCCTCCGACAATGATAGTGATGATGAGAAGGTGGCCGTGCTAATTATTGGAACTTCTCTTCCACCACTTCCTCCACTACAATCATTGGGCTTATCCTCTACACACCTATACATCATGGCTAAGGGTGACCGGAAGGTACAAAGTGAGGATGAGGGGAGTGATAGCTCTAGTGATAGTGACGATGAGTTTGAGGCACCTTCCTATGATGAGTTGATAAAATTTCTTAACAAATACTCAAAAATCATAAGGAAGTTGTTGACGGTAGTTAAGGTATAAAATAAACCATCAACCTTTCTCACAAGGAAAAAGAATATTAGGAAACATAGAGTTATTACTGAAAAATTCCATGAGTTTTGGTGATTTATTATTTTCTAGGGAGTTATTCAGAAAAGACAAAAATAGGGATCTAATTGCAAGAAATTGAGGAAACTTGACGCCGAAGGAAAGGTGCGCGAGAATACTCAGGAAGGATCCAGAAACCACCTGAAGGAAGCAGGCCCCGTGGGCCTAACAGGTGGGGTTGGCCGGCCCCACCCCTGGCCGGCTAGCCACCTGCTGCGGGAAGGGTCTCCCCCCTTATGGAGTCTTCTACCACCATATTTGAGGAGTCATCTCGGCCCTACATTAAGTCGGTTTGATCTAACGGTTGTCGTGCATCCCACCGAGCTATAAATAGAGTCTTGTACCCCCTGGAGGCAAGCTAGGTCTGAAGCTCAAGAGTATGAAGCCCTAATTCCTATCTAGTAGATCTAGGCCAGCAATCAAGATAGATTAGTTCTATCCAGAGCTAGTTTTATTTAGAGATTAGAGATATAGAGTTGGTGTAACACCCCGGGTGTTAATCACGTAATTAAAAACTGATCATGTCATCATATGCATTAAGCATCATTCATTTGTTTGAAAACCTGGATATGCATTGAACTAAAATGAGTTTACTTGCTTGTGTTTGATCATTTGTTGAATGCAGGTCATCTTTTCAAATTCTCAAATTAAAATTTGGAATCCAAACCCTAATTCCCAGAGGGGGTGGATTAAACCCTAAACATGATTTTCAAAATCTATAAAGTTTTTGCTTCTGGGTGTTTAAGCAGGGTTGTGGAGCTCTGTTTGCTTGTTTTGTTGTGTTTACAATTTTTCTAGTGTAGTTCCTGTTTTTAAAAGTATTTTGAAAAGGGGGCAAATCCTTTTGAAGGGTTCTCAAATTTCAAAACTGCATCTTCATTTCTAGGCCAATTTTGAAAGTGTGAATTTTGACAAAGTTGTAGATCATGAAATTTTGAGCAACTTTCGTATTCAAAGTTTTTCGTGAAAACCCCTAGAAGCTTGAGCATTTTGCAAAATAGCCATAGGGTCAGTTTAGTCTTTTCATCAAGCAGTTGCATGGCGGGGTTGAACTCGACGCCGACACCTGTCCGGCCACCTGTCGACACCACCGTGCGACTCCTGTCCTTGACTCACGTCTTGTTGTGTGTGTGGCGACATCGCGGAACCGTTGCCGTCTTCAAAACGGGACACCGTCCACTCTGTCTCCCTTTCCACGCCATGCCATCGCTCTGCTTTGCTCCGCCGAGCGCTCCACCTTCATTGACGAACTCGCCCGAGCTTGTTAGCCACTTCCAACCACTCAATCCACTGCCATTGTCATCGCTTTGACCTTGCACGTTCTTGGAGTGAGTTAGTTGAAGCCATCGAGCCCGCTTTCGTCCAGCATGGTTCCGTCTTCCTCAGCTCCGATGAGAGCGCCGCTGCTCTGGTCCGTCCTCGACCGGGCTACAGAGGAGCCACATTGTCTTTTTATCTTGTGTGTCTTGCTCCTGGTTCATCTCTGATTCTTGTCGGTTTCTCCGTTTTGCAAATGGTGGACCATAGCTCCGGGAACATCTCCGTTGCCGCTCGGTTCTTCATCTCCGCCGGCACGTTCTCCATCGACAGTCGTCTCTGCTTCATCTCCAGCCATGCTTGCTAACGCTTCGTGACCAGGGTGAGCTCCTCGACCTCTCCGCTCTACTCGTTTGTCCTTGAATCGAGCCTTCGAGCTCTGTCCTCGAGCACCGCCGCTGTTCTTGTTCGGCGCGGCGGTGTGTTCGTCGTCTAGTCGTTGTAGTTGATCTTTTTGTGATCCAAGTCTTGCGCTAGCTTCGACTAGTCGTCCTGAGTCTGTTTCAAGGGGTAGTTGCCCTCGAGCGCGTGCGCGTTTTCTCCGGCGCACGTCGCGCAGATCCACACCGACCGCCACGGCCGTCGATGAGGATGTTGCGTTTAGCTCTGCGTTCGTTTCGTGCGCGCTTCGCATTGTTTGGGGGCCGCTAAGCTTGCTAGAGTTGTTAGTTGAGCCGATCAAGGCCTGTGTTCGCTGGCCTATGTGCGGTCGAGCTTGGGTCGCCGCCATTGCCGTCGACGAGGTCTCCTGAGTAGGTTTTAGTCTCGTTTCTGTTGAGCATTTTGCTCGTGGTTGTCCCCTGAGTCGTTATCGAGGCCTAGCTTCTTCGATCGAGGCCTAGCTTCTTCGATCGAGGCCTAGTTTCTCCGATCGAGGTCTGTGCTCGATGGCGCGCGATTGGTCGAGCTCCGACCGACCGCCATCACCGTCGATGAGGTGCCTCTAAGGGTTTGTTTGGGTCGTGGCGCACCTCGTTGGGTTCGGCTCGGCGAGCCGAAGTAGGTTCGAGAGGTAGCCGTTCGGTTTGGTCACCAACGGCGACTCGCCGCCGTGTTTTGTGGTCATTGGCGCCACCGCTAGCATCTGTGCCACTGATGGGCGGGTCTTAGCCGTCAGTGGGTTTTGTGCAGGGGTTTTCCTGTTTCCTATTTAGTTCAGTATGTTTTTAATCCTATAAAAATGTCCAAGTTAGTTATAAAATGTTTAGAAACCCTAATGATTTTAGGTTTTGAGTGATTTTGGATTATTTGATACAAATGGTCATTGTCCAGTGACAAACACAAGTTGGACATGCTTGATGTAATGTTGTTTGCTCAGTTCTTTAGGATATAGTTATTAACTTAGATAAACAAGATAAATAGGGTTTAATTATTTTGCTTTATAACCTGGGTTGCTTTCCTTCATGAAGGGAAGTGGTACTCAAGGTGTAATCTGTTTTAGTCTTCTCTTAAGAACATGTTTGTTTGTGTTGAGCATCATGTTTACTATTCAAGCATCATCTAAGACATGTCATTATATCGTGTAGATTGTTCATTGGTTGGGTTGGATACCTCCAGTGAAGAGGTTTTCTATCTTGAATCTGAGCCCGAGTTCGTTTATCCCTCCAACCAAGGCAAGCCCCGGTGCATTCAAACACTTCCTTGTATTTAAAATGATTGCTTTAAATACACTTATGTTTATACTATTGCATTACGGTACTTTATTAAATTCCTACTTGATGCATAGCTTTATCCTTGTACTATTTGAACCTTTAACCTTGTCACTTGTTTAAAGATGCAAAGTTTTCGCAAAAATGCTTAGTATGCTTAGAACTTTTCTAGTAGGTGATTTCCGGTCACCTACACATAACGTATTGCTTAGGCAAATGGTTATGTTTTCTGAGAAGGGGATGTTGTTGTTGGAAGTAATAATCTGAGACCGGGCGGACACGGTGTTGGAGAGCCATCAGCGGTGTCTGGTGAGCGGGTTCTTTCCGCCTGTGTCGATTAGGAACCGTCTGTTGATGCATGACTAGGGTTGTGACTTTGGAGTACTTATCACATACTCCGGGAAGCTAGGCTCTGGCTATTCTCGTCTGAAGAACGGTTAACCCGCACTGGGAGTGGAGAGATGGCGAGAGTAGTGTGTACCCTCCAAGTTAGCGAACTGGATGGAGGTGTACTGTGCTCTCGGATGGCGGAACCCCGGTCTTGGCGAGAGGATCCAAGGAAAGGTAGTCATATGCGTGCTTTAAGCAGTTGTATATGTCGTGTGATAGGGAAGCCCAGCTGGGATAAACCGGTTCGAATCGCCGTGTTCCTCGAATATGAAAACATGACCCTGTTTTCTTCTTCGTAGTAATACACTTTAACTGGATACTTGTTGGATCCCTTTATGGATGGTTATTACCTTGTTATCGATCATACATCTAGATCGATACTTGAGTAATCTTATGGATAACATAAATGATTTCAATTCTTTTTATAAATGCTCATTTATGCAAAATACTTGATTCTTGCAAACCACACCTTGAATCCTATGACTTGCATACTGTTTTGTCCACCAAATACTTTTCTTTGTCGGATAAGTCTTGTTGAGTACTCCCGTACTCAGGGTTTGTTAACCCCTGTTGCAGATGAGGATCACAACCCGGTTTGTGTGGCTTCTTGCTGCATGACCGTGGTCAGTGTAGATGAAGATGAAGAATAAACTGTCCTTGCTTGACTCTTGGGCAAGAGTACCTCGGTTGTTTGTTCATACTCTATCAGCAGCTTGATGTTTTATTAACGTATGACACTTCAGTTATGTTTCAAAACTTATGGTTTGTAATATGACTTTAAATTTCCGCTACTTTGATGTAATATAAAAATTTCGTATTACTTCTGTAATGATTGTAATGAGGTGATCCTGTTCGGAAAGAGGTGGATGACCCGCTGCAAAGTGGCGACACCTTATGGACTAATTAAGATTTGGATCATTTGTTGGGATTAAGTTGGTTAATCCTGACAAGTGGGCCCTATTTTAAGAGGTTATGTCACAGTTGGAGAGTGTAGTTCAAGAGGAGTTCCGACCTGTCGGTGCTTCTTCATCATTGTATTCTTTGGGATCAAGTCCTCTCGCCTAGGATTTGTATTCTGAGATACCCTAGTATTTGACTTCTAGTTCAAGTAAGCAACATTATCCTTATTGTTCTTTATTTTTTGCAACTCTTCTTGAGTGCTTTGATCTTGATAGCTTCTTGATTGAAGTAGTAATTCATAGTGTAGGTGTGGTGCCTAGGCTAAGTTTACTTGTGAATGTCCCCTGATTTTCTGGACAACGGTAGCTCACGAAGGTGACTTTATAGCTTCGTTGATTCCTCTGTAGTCCATTTCCTGTAATAGGTTTGGTAGGCACATAGGTGTATGATTCCTAACCAAGGCATGAAATGAGGTTGCCTTCTTTTGTATCTTCCTACTTATAGATGGCTTATGAGGAGCTTAGGTAGGGATAAACAATGTAGCATACTTGCATTACTTGTACTGTAAAGTCAAAACAAAGATCCAAGGAGAATAATGTCATGATCCTAGATCAAGATGTGCATGTGTATGGAATATGATAGTGGATAGTGTACTCCTTAACTATGTATATGATCTCTCTAACTTTAGGATTACTTGAGAAATGGCTATCTTTTTTTAGAGCTTTTGCTCATCATCATTTTTATCATTTATGATAGCCATATCTCTTTTGAAGAATGTTTGAGAGAGATCGTAACATTTCTTTCTAGAGTATTTATTGGATGAACATGGAACATGTAAATGAAAAGGCATGTTTTGCGTACTTCCAGTGTAGAAGCAGCAATATATGTGGTGTGTGCGTGATCTTGATCTTTGAACTATGACAAAATTTCTCAACAAGGGTCACAAGGTTTGACTAAACTCAAAGTAAAACAAGAAGCATATGAGGAAGGTTTTGAACATGTATACACATTTGTGGCTTTGGTAGGAATTTTATCACTATAGAGGAGTAGTCACATTATGGTTTTATGACATTTTCAAAAATTAATCTCCAAGTACCTTAAATAGATAGGGTATGAATCATGAGCCAAGAATTATATCACATTAATCAACAACTTAGTCAATATGATTCCCTATCAAAATCTTTTCCCACTAGCATAAGCAAAAGCAAGAATTCGTCTTTATGACGCTTTTGCCCTTTAAATGTCATAGATCATGTTACTTTTCAAATTTTAAGTTTAGATGTGATCTTCTTGTTTTTATTCAATATTAAAATGGAAATAAACTAAGTGATTACTTTCATGAAGAAATAATATTTTATTTTTATTTTTAAAAAAGGAAAATGAGTTAAACAAATGAAAGCATAAAGGAAAAAGGAGAGAGATGTGGCAAACCAGTCAGGGTTGATGAGAATGTTACATAGAGGCTGGCTGGTGGGCCTGGAGATCCTTGGTGGTGTCGACCGACATCACTTCGGAGTCGTTTGGCCACTTTGGTCTCTAAAATAGATCCCTTACCTTCTGAATGTTTTTCTGCTCTGTCAGTTATGCTATTTGGCCTCTAAGGTGCATCGGCCGTTGAGGTCCAATTTTTTTGTGGGACGTGTCATGACCGTGTACAACTTGGTTCAGTGGCCATTCTTGTGAAATGGTATGTTGGGGTGTCGACTGATACCCCCATACTTGTTTCAGTGCATACTGTAACACAGTGACAGAGAGAGATCAAATGCAGGGGTTCTGCTGGGGTAAAACACCAGCAGAACCAAATTTTTATTCAATTTCAAATTTTCATTCTAGGCACAAGTTACATTGATGAAGGGAAATAGTTGAAAACAACCTATGTGCCTAATTATTAGAGGGACTAGGAATCTATGGAGAAGGAGGGGCAAATATATCCTCCCTCTCAGTTGCCTTAGCTAAGCGCTTGATCTTCGCACTAGTGCTAATGCGAAGATCACTAAAGTTGTCCTCTAAGTCTAAGTGCGTCATTCTTTCTTCTGCTGCCCTCTCCACTAGTTTGGTGTTGCTCTCCCTAAGCCTAGCAACTATGCGCAGCAGCTTCTCCATGTCGCTCTTCTCGTCCTCCTCTTGGAATTGGCCTAGAGGGCCGGAAATGGAAGGAGGGTTGCTAGTCCTCCGGATGGTCTTGTGTGACGCCTCAAACTCAAGAGAGTCACGTGTCGTCCTCTTCTCATCAGAGGTGAGGGGAAGGACAAGCACCTTTCCCATCCCCGGTCCACCATGGGCCCTTTGAAGGCGCATCCATGTGGGTGTTGATGGCGAGTACGAGCTGGTGTAGTCCATGCTCGTGCCACCGTTAGTGGTGGAGGTGGTGGCCTTCCCCTTTACCCCCAATTGGCCAGTGGTTGGCCTTTTGGGAGTTACAGGACGCGTAACCGGTTTATTGAGATTCCGGCGAGGGGACATCGACCTGGCAATGCTCCTGGCCCTCTCTGAGGACTAGGAGGAGATCGGCCGACCCCGGCCCCTTGGGGTGCCTGGCTGGACCGGTGGCGGCGCCATGGCGAGGGGAGCAACATCGAGAATTTCGACGGCCATGGCGTCAACGTTGATGGGATCTTGAGCATTAGATGGACTTCCATTGAAGGGAATGAGTGGCATTTTTGCGTTGCTTCTTGGTGGAGCCATGGTGAGGATCAAGGGGGTGAGAATGAAGGCAAAGAGTGATGGAGCTTCTGCTGGTTGTGAAGAAGAACAAGGTGAGAGGAGAAAGAGGAAGGAGAGGGGGTTAAGATGATGAATTCCAACCTTTAGTGCCTCCGTTTTCGCTCGGATAACGATGGAAACCGAGGGGAAAGTTGGTCCAACGTTCACGAGCAACGGGTACGTTGAACTAGCTCGGACCATGATCGGTCGATCCCCTTTGGCTTTCTGGTCTGACTGAGTCAGGTTTTGAACTCCCACAAGTCAGGTTAGGCAGGCCGTGCAATGTCGGGTTGATAGGCCTTAAGAAGAGATCGATCGATCCCCTTTTGGGGCCAAATGGGTCAAGATTTTTGATGGGAGGTGACAAGGCTAATTCTAAGCTAAATCTAAGGTCAAACATGAAAATGAACAAAAAAGTTAAACATGTAGATTTTAGTTCTAAGTTGGATTAAGAACAAAATCTACCATGTCAATTTCTTGTTCAAGTGATTCATGTCAATTTTGTCGTCATCGTCCTAGAGTGTGATTGCTCCATGAGATGCGGCGTTGATGACGAGGTATGACCCTTCCCATTTGCTTTTCAGCTTTCCTTGACTGAAGAGCTTGAATCTTTAGTTAAATAGCAAGACCTTGTCTCCTAGGTTGAATTATTTGATTTTGATTCTCTTGTCATGCCATCTTTTGGTTCTCTCCTTGTATATTTTGCCATTATGATATGCTTTCTCTCTCCACTCTTCCAAATTCAGAGATTTGCATTCTCCTGAATTTTCCAGCAGTTGACAGATCGATATTCCACTTCTTGATTGCCCAATGTGCCTTAAATTCCAATTCCACAGGAAAATGGCATGTCTTTGGTGTCATACCAATTGGTGTCTTGTATGCAGTCTGATATGCCCATAGTGCCTCTGGCAACTTGTGCTTCCAGTACCCATCTCATCCATGGTCTTTTACAGAATGTTCTTGATTTGTTTGTTGGATGTTTCTGCTTGACCACTGGTTTGAGGATGGTATGGAGTTGCAACATTGGGTCGAATTCCTTGATCTGTGAGGAACTAGTGGAAGCCTTTGTCAACGAAGTGAGATCCCCCATCACTTATGACTAACTTTGGAGCTCCAAATCTGGGGAATATCACTTCTTGGAACATTCTCTTTGAATTGGCTGAGTCTACTTTGCAGTAAAGTATTGCTTCTACCCACTTGGATACATACTCCATTGCTACTAAGATGTACTCACACCCTTTTGAAGGAGGAAAGGGTCCCATATAGTCAATGCCCCAAGCATCAAAGAGCTTGACTTGTAGGTTGTTGGTGAGTGGCATAGCATCTCGGGCATTGATGTTCCCATGCTTCTAGCACCTTGCACATTTTCTGACGTAATCTTGGGTATCCTTGTACATGGTTGGCCAGTAGAAACCACTCTGCTAAATCTTAGCATGAGTTCTGAATGCTCCATAGTGACCTCCATATTCTGCCCCATGGTATCTTTCCATAATCTTGATTGCCTCCTCCATAGGTACACATCTTCTTAGCAATCCATCATTGCATACTCTATAGAGATAAGGCTTATCCCAGAGATACACTCGACTCTTCTGAACTAGTTTCTTCTTATTTGCCCCTGGTGGACATGGCCTGTGACCATAAAGTTGACTATATTTGCATACCAGGGGTTGGAGTTCGTTACCTTGAGGAGTGTGTCATCTCTAAGGAAATCATCGATGGGCAAATTTTGTGCCTCTTTGAATTGCATTCTGGACAAATGGTTGGGTACAGAATTTTCTACTCCCTTTTTATCTTTTATTTCAAGATCAAATTCTTGGAGTAGCAATATTCATCTTATTAAGCGAGGTTTAGCATCTTTCTTAGTGAGCAAGAATTTTAAAGGAGCATGATCGGTGTATACAATCACTTTTGCTCCAACTAAGTAAGATCTAAACTTGTCTATAGCAAAAACCATGGCCAGAAGTTCTTTTTCAGTTGTTGCATAGTTCAACTGTGGCCCTGTTAAGGTTTTGCTAGCATATGAAATTGCATGATGCTTCTTATCTTTGGTTTTGCCTAAGACCGCACCAACAGCATAATCGCTTGCATCACACATTATTTCAAAGGGAAGCATCCAATCAGGGGGTTGAATGATTGGAGCTGAGATGAGTGCTTTCTTAAGATTGTGAAAAGAATCTAAGAACCCATCATTAAATTCAAAGGGTGCATCCTTAGCTAGCAGGTTTGTTAAAGGATGGGCAATTTGAGAGAAATCTTTTATGAACCGCCTATAGAAACCTGCGTGCCCAAGGAAACTATGAATCCCCTTGATATTTGTGGGAGGTGGAAGTTGTTCTATGACTTTGATTTTAGCTCTATCTACTTCTATCCCACATTCGGACACTCTATGTCCTAGCACTATACCTTCTCGAACCATGAAATGGCATTTCTCCCAGTTCAGGACTAAGTTCTTTTCTCCACATCTTTGTAAGACTCTGTCCAGATTCTCAAGGCAACTATCGAAAGTCTTTCCATAGACAGAGAAGTTGTCCATGAAAACTTCCATGATTTCTTTGATCATATCGGAGAAGATGGACATCATGCACCTTTGGAAAGAAGCAGGAGCATTGCATAGGCCGAATGACATTCGCCTATAAGCATATGTTCTATAGGGGCATGTGAAGGTAGTCTTACTTTGATCATCGGGGTGGATTGGTATTTGATGATAACCCGAATAACCATCAAGGAAACAAAAGAAAGAATGCTTTGCAAGCCGTTCCAACATCTCATCGATGAAGGGTAACGGGAAGTGGTCTTTCTTTGTAGCCTTATTAAGTTTTCAGTAATCTATACACATCCTCCAACCTGTGACGGTTCGTTGAGGAATTAACTCGTTCTTGTCATTTCGAATGACCGTCATAACTCCCTTCTTAGGTACTACTTGCACAGGGCTAACCCATTCACTATGAGGAATGAGGTAGATGACCCCTGCATGCAAGAGTTTCAAGACCTCCTTCTTTACTGCTTCTCTCATTGCATTGTTCAACCTCCTTTGAGGTTCTCTAGATGGAAGAGCCTCAGGTTCTATGGGAATGCGATGTGTGCAAAGAGCAGGACTAATGCCCTTGAGATCTTGCAGAGAGTAGCCTAAGACTGATTGATGCTTTTCTAAGATAGTGAGGAGCTTGAAGGACTCTTCAGGAGAGAGTTTTTCACTTATGATCACAGGGGTCTCACGATCGTTATTTAGGAAAGCATATTTTAGACTAGCAAGAAGGGATTTAAGTTCTATAGAGGGCTTAGATGGAGGCTCGGATTTCTCTAGATCTATGGGTTCTTATAGATCGTCTTCTTCTTGGATGAAATCTTCAGCGTCTTCTTCTAGATCAGGATGAGATTATTCTAGAAGAGATGCAACCATCACTTCCTCTATGGGGTCAGATTCTGGGAGCGATTCTGTCATGGTGTTTATGGAGTTGGTTAGCGGAATCAAGAGTTTGATACTACTCCCAAGATGACCCTTAAGGCTTCCATCAAGTGGTCCATCAAGAAATCTCATGAGTGGACGCCCAATTAACAAGTCGAATTCCTCTATGTCAAATATGAAGAAATTTAAGAGGATATTGACTTTGTTAATCAACCTAGGAATGGTTTGTATGCTCCCACAACTCTCAATCAATTGTCCTAAAGGAAGCTTCAAAAACTTATTGGTTGGAGTCAGAATTACCTCACCTAGGAGAGCATTAGCTAAAGACTTAGACATAACGCTTACTCCTATGGCAGAATCATAAAGAGAGTCTAATTTTGTTCTATTGATTTGGCAAGGAATGGTTGTAGAGGAAGAAAGGATTCGAATTGGCTCAAATGAAGATTCGGCCTCTTCTAACCACTCATTGCTCATGATAGAAGCTAGCTTTTGAACTGTCTCCTAGAGGTAGACTTCCTCTAGGCGACTAGGAATATAAAGATTAGGAGCTTTTCGAGCCGAAGACTTCTTTTGCACAGATTGATTCAAGGCGTTTCCGAAATCGGAGAATAGATCAGCCTCGATATCACGAGGGAATTCCAAGGGATGAATTTCTTCTTCCCTTGGTGGTTCAGGTTCGATAGCAGGATCTTGGGATGTAGAAGGAAGAGTTTCGGCTATCGATGTGGCTTCTGTTCTAGGGGTTGGTTTTTGTTCTTCCGCGGGTCTTTCATCATAAACGTTAGTATAGGGGTGTTTTCAAGAATCTTCGTGAGAAGAATCTTCCCTGCACTAACGGGTTAACTTAGGAAGGCTCCCCGGAAGATATATCAAGAAGCTGTGCGGAATCTTTGCTAAGATCACCATAAAAATGTTGTAACATTGTAGGCTCGGTTATAGCAAAATCAGGTCAAGTGATGCTAAATCTAAAAGACGGGCCTATGTGGCACCTAGAGGTTCTTTCTCCTTTTATGAAAAGTTGATGACCTCTTTTCGAAGACGAATAACACGAGGAATAAGGAAGAAAGCTAAGCAGAATTTGGATTGCAATTTTTCCCATTCTCCCTTTGCACTATATACGTGGCGAGCGTACCATCATTTGGCTATTCCTGTCAAAGAGAACGAAAATAGCTTCCACTTAAGAGTACCTCGCCTCATCCCTTGGATGTGGACACATGAACACAATTGTTCAAAGTCACGTAGGTGAGTGTAAGGATTTTCATCTTCATCCCTAGAAAATGGTTTTTCCTGAACCATCGCTATGAGACTTGGGCGAACCTCATAGCGAACGGCCAAAATAGCCTGATATGATTTAGGTGGCTCCAAGCTAGCGCCCGTTGGAGCACCATATTCAAAGAGGGGTGTTTGATCCATATGTGTATGTGGAAGGAAAGGATGAAATCAAACAAAGATAAAATATGACCAAAAGGTACTAGTTAAAACAGCTACCGTTCCCTGGCAACGGCGCCAGATAGCTTGTTGACACCAAAGGTGGTAAACGGATAAAAGACCGCAAGCGTATGGTTGTCAAGTGTAACCTTCATCGGGAGTATTCTAGGTATCGTATTTTCCTTAGGGAACGAGAAGTGAATTAATTAGGAATATGGTTATGTCCTATGATGAGACAAGGGAGACTATGATAACTAGGTTGAGAGGTTCGATATAGCAAAGATATCTAATAAGGTATAGCTGGTTATACTGGCTTTATCAGCCTTTCTCTTACAGGAGGCGATGGGATAGATCAGTAAGAGGTAAAACTCCTACCGGACCGCGCTATCATGTTGTATTGAGGCCCTACCTTTTAAGAACTTATCTTACACACGTGGTGGAATACAAAGACTAGATAGGGTTGTCACCACATACTAGCTATCACAAACAATCCGTGCGATAAGCGGTTTACAAGTGCAAGATTAAGTTTAGACACCACGTCTACACTAATCTCACTACTTGAACCTTGGCCTAAGATTAAAGCACTATACTCAGAGTAAAGCAATGAACATGTATGAAAAGTTTTATAGCAGCTAAACCAGATTTAGAATATTAAATGCTATAAAGAACTCGGAAGAATCATTTACAAGTGTTGAACTTACAAGAGACTCGCATCCGCTGAGGTGCAGCTCTGGAGAAGATTCCCGACAGGCCGGGGCTTTCTCCAGAAGACTTCCCTCACTCTCCTCCAACTAGCATAGCACTACCGCAGAGCTCCGCTAAGCTAAGTAGTTTCTCCAATGAGGCATGAATGATAAGAGAGCTCTAGGGGGGTATTTATAGCAGGAGGTGGAGTAGGGGCTACTCTAGTGCCACATCAGCGATCCAGGAAGCTTCAAATCTTCACCCTTGGATCCACCGCCTCTAAACCATCTTAAATTGAGTGGTCTTGATCTTCAACATGTGTTAATTGAGTGAGGCGGTCACCAGGTGCTGCGCTGACCCAAGGGGAGATTGGCCGACCCCCCTATGGGTCGTGGGCCCTGCCTTGATCTTCTAGAAGGTGCCCCACTGGTCAGGGACCAAGTGGGGGTGGTGGCCACCTGGGTGGATCGATCGATCTCCTATAGGGGTCTAGGGCCCACCACCTCTCTACAGAGGGTGGTCCCACTTGTCATAGGCTTCATCTGATCTTCCTGAAGTGTTTTGTCACGTTTGTTTCCTTGATGTTGGCACATGAATCCATGTGATGTGAATATAAGCCATTGGGAGGAAGCACAAGTTGATCCAAGGGCTGAGGATCACTTGGGAGTGCTTCTCCTGGATCATGACCAGAGTGGAGAGCTGGTGGGCCCTATAGGAGGTCGGCCGACCCACTATGTGGGTCTCACTGGCTCATCTTGCTCCATTTACTATAGTTCTGCATCAAATAATTCATGTACATGTGGAACTTGTTATTTTAAATAATATGCTTATGACATGTATATCTTCCTTCTATTCTGAGGCTGTTGACGGTATTTTGATGGTGACAAAATGGGTCATTCTTACCGTCAACACTGGTGAGCCTACCCTTACTAGATCCAAGCTTGAGACACAGAGGACAGAGGTGCTTCCACCGATGACGGGCACTCACCCTTCTTCAGTTGCATCATCGGAGATTGCCCAAGACAGCTTAGTTCCAACAGTGACTACAGCTCCTCCAGTTATTATGACAGAGGCTACGACCATTTTAGTTGAGGCAAGATAGTTAGAGGAAGCTTCAGAGCCTCAGGGCCAGTTTGTAGAGACTGAGACTGAGCTTCCACCTCTAGAGATAGTTCTAGATTCTGCAACTCCTGTCATAGTGTCTGTTTTCGTCGAGCTGACCCAGACCGCTTCTCCTGCACGTGTAGCTCCACAGGGTCAGGACGATGATGATTGTAGCCCCGACTACGACTAGTTTGTTCTTCAAGACCGTGACTTGACTGCTCCAGCCCTAGACTCATAGGTTTTGGTACCTGGCGTCAAAGGGGGAGAGGGTCGAGTATTAGTGTCAGGGGGAGTGTCAGGGGGGGTAGTAAGGGGTAGGATCTTATGCTTGTTACTTTATCGTACTCATGCATCATATTTACTGCATTCATGCATTGTCTATATGTGTGATACTCTTGTGAGATGCTTGTGTGACATACTCTATGATTTTCATTCATATATATGATGTTGAGATGTCACTTATGTTTGATGATATGCTTATGCTCCATTGATTATGCTTCCGTGACTAACTCTGTGTATCCATTTTTAGCATATCATGATGTACTCAAGCTTATTCATATTCTCATGAGTACTTGTTGTGGCTTGGCAAGGATAAGCATGATTTATTCTCTCTTATTCACTAACAAATGCTTATTCCTACCAAGTCATTGAAATCCTCACCAAACCATTCTTATATCTTATACTCGAGGCGTATTGTCATCAATCACTAAAAAGGGGGAGATTGAAAGCATCTAGGTCACGTGGTTTCGGTGATTAACGACAATACAAAGTTATTATGGCTAACTTGTGTTTTGCCGAGGCAATTAGAGTGTTAGGCCATGATGACAATTATGAATGGACAACCATTGGTTATGTAATGCCCTCAAGATGGATATCATTTCAGATTTCAAAGGATGAAGATGAAGACCATGAAATGACTAGGTCTAAGTGCCATAAGGAGATGAAGGGCACTTAGTATAGATTAGGTCTTTGTTTTACCTTTGTCCATACTATTAAGAGGTGTTAGAATGAGTAGCTTGACTTATGAGCGCTTCATGGTATAGGTGTGGTGCACACTTGACATACATAGCACTAAGTGAGCCTAGGTTGACCCTAAGATAGCCTAGAAGAACTTTTATATTCCTCGCTAAGTGTTTTGGAGTTGAGAGGGGTGCTTAAGTGGCATCGGACTCTAGCGCAACTGGTGTCAGACGCGTCTGATGCAGTGCCTAGGGTTAGGCATTAGACTCACCTCAGAGCAGGCATCGGAGCATCCGATTCACCCTGCTGAGATGAAGTTTGGTCGGACGTTAGTGTCGGACGCTGAGGCCAAAAGTAAGGTGTGTCCGATGGGTGCGTTCGATGTCCATGCAGAGAGGTTCTAGAGAGGGTCTGTAGTCGTCGAACACGTCCGAAGGCAAGGCTTCGGACTCTAGGGTTAATCCGATGTTTTTCCTAGAGAAGAACTTGAGAGAACCCGAGAGCACAGAGCTGCGTCGGACGCGTTTGATGCAGGGGCATCGGTGCGTCTGATGCGATATGAATTCAAACAGTAACTAACCGTTGGGCCAAGCGTCAGAGCGTCCGATGCTCGGCATCGAAGCGTCCGATGCAACATAATTCTGCACAGTTTTCCTGGTCGTGGGCTGGTTTGTGTGTGGGGCTATAAATACCCCCATGGCTTGCTCTCATCTCTTGCCTTTGCTTATTTCATCTGCTGAGAGAGACCTTGAGAGTGTGTGAGAGAGCAAGAGCCCTAGTGAGGAGAGTGATTTGAGAATCCATAGCTTTGATCCCTCATTAGTCACTTCCAAGAGTTCAAGTGTGCATCCATCCATCTCATGAGACTTGAGTGAGTCAAGTGAGAGTTCAAAGCTTGTTACTCTTGGTGATCGACATCACCTAGACGATTCAGTGGCGATTAGAGGCAAGGTGATCACCCAAAGATTGTCAGTGGCCCTCCTCCACAAGTTGTGATCGGTTGTGGGCAATTCACCGAGCTAGTGCGGCGAAGAATCAGCCCGTAGTGAGTGCTCGGTCCTTGTGCGGATCGAGGGGGAGCGATACCCTTGCTCGGGTGCTCCAACGAGAACTAGGGGGAGTGTCAACATCCTTCTTCTCCCTACCTCTTTACTTACCGCAATTTACATTCAAGCATTTCATACTTGGTCTTTCTATACTTGTCATCATGCTTGACTAGAATTTCTTAGGGTGTTCTTCCGTTCCTTGAATTGTTATTTGTCTTAGAAATTTAAAACAAGCCCAATTCACCCCCCTCCTCTTGGGCATCTTGACCCTTTCAAATGGCCATGTATTTGTGTTTTTAAGGTTTTATGCGATTTATCTATTTTCTAATGGATCACGTAATATTGACATGGAGGCTCTATTGGGACCTCCGTTAGAATTCTTGGATTTATATTTTTTCTAGCATGGTATGCATTTAGTTGAAACCTGATCTTAAGTTGTATAAGTCCTTATTGCATCGTTTTTGTGATATCATGAACCCATATTTTAGTTTTTAAAATTTTAATCTAGTTGTTGCAATTTGTTATATATATATATATATATATATATATATATATATATATATATATATATATATATATATATGTTAAGTTAAATCTTTAGTACTTATTCTATTTTCTTTTTATTAATGGTTAGATGTTTCTGATTAACGTGAGAATTTCTAGTATTTAATCTTTTTTAGCTTGTTTGGTGAGAATTAACGTAGATAATTTGGTAAGGCCTCCAATGAGTAATAGTAAGATACCACTATTTTTTTAACTTGTATTTGTGATCATGTATGTAGAGGCATATGTATGTCTAGATGGTTAATGAGTGATTAGGATTTTCAACTTGGAAACGTATGCTATGAAAACCAGTCTATTGTGCAAACTATACAAACTCTAATCAATATCATTGGACTCTAATCTGATGGCTAAAGGTAAAGATGAGTTATTTTAGCATTTAAACCCCCACTCATCCCATCCTAATATCTGTTTTTGCAAAACATCCCCGCAGCATGTCTTGCGCCGGTTCGTGATTTCCTCTCGTGCCTCCTCTCGCGATCTGTACGGCGCCGCCTCCTCTCCAAAACAAGATGTAAAAGGTGTGTACTGTACAAGTCAAACATGTTTGTTGTATTCTATCAGTTTCGGCAAAAGACAGATGACATTTCGATCTCATTAATTTCAAATGACAGAACACAGTTCAATCTCATCAATTCTTTTCTGTACAAAATGGACTGAATGTATAGACAATTGCTCAATCATTTTAGTACAGAACAAAACTGATTTAGTACATCTGCTCAATTTTAGTACAACGGCATATTGAATGTACAAACAACTGCTCAATCCCACGCGATAGCGGCAGACTTCGTGGCGGCAGCGACAGCGTCGGTGTCCAAGGCGGCAGCGCTGGTCTCCATACCCGGGTCATGCGCGGGGCCAGGGAGCCCTGATCCTTCTTATGCGTTGCCCTCCTCTGCAGCAGTGGCCTCGGCCGGCGCCGTACAGATAGCAAGAAAAGCCACGGGAAGAAATCATGAACCGGTGCAAGGCATGTTGCGGGGTGTTTTGCAAAAACAGAGATTAGGATGAGATGAGTGGTGGAATTTAAGTGTTAAAATAACCTATCTTTACCTCTAGTCATCGGATTAGAGTCATATAGTTTTGATTAAAGTTTGTATAGTTTACATAATATGCAGGTTTCATAGCATACGTTCCCTTTCAACTTATACTATCTAAATAAATAATGCAATATGTATTCATGCTATGTCTGTGTTTAGATGATGGAAATGTGGTGAAAAAAATTATGTAACACTTGTCGCGTCACATTGTAGCAATTTTGTTTTTATTCGGTAATAATTGTCCAAACATTGATTAATTAGGTTTAAAATGTCCGTCTCGCAAAGTATAATAAAATTGTGCAATTAGTTTTTTATTTCATCTATATTTAGTACTCCATATATGTACCGGTATTTTGATGTAACGGGGAATACGAATTCGATGTGATGAGGAATCTGGTAAAGTTTTGAAATTTTGGATGAATACTTGGGAACTAAACACAGCCTATATAAAAGAAATAGATCGATTGGAGACCACATGATTGCTCAAGGATCGTTGTAAATACTTATTTATTATAAATAAATAAAGTATATATATGCACTGTATGTGCTATTATTAATTGCCGGTAACAATCCTGAGCAGTGACTACAATCCTAGTAGTAGTGAGTACGATGAGTGACATCCGTTGGAGCGACGCCATGTCCTCACACCATACAAGCTGCTGGATCGACGCCCCCACAGCCCTTGCACTGCAGTTAAAAGAGAAGTGTACAGAGGTCTGCAGTTAAGAATAAAACACAAGACACAAATATATTGTTAATACCTTCTGAACTCCATCTACAGAGGGTCTGCGAGATTTCCCTTCGACGGTAGATTCTCCACAAGTTGTGCACTAGTACAAAAGCACATATCAACAAGTCTATTTTATTGTAAGAACCGGTGACAAATTATATATAGATATGAATTACATATACGGACATAAGGTTGAAATTAACACTCACCTTCTGATAGTCAACCTCAGTCTTTTCCTCTCCTTGTGCATGCAGACAGTATGTGAGGTACCTTAGAAACTGAAAACAGGCGAAGTTAAACTACATCAATGCTATTAACCAAAATGTGTAGATCTAAAAAATAATATATATTACACACTTACCTTTGGGTAAGCGCATAGCAGACTCCATGCGGCCAGAAGAACAATAATTATGGCACCTGTCATCGTCCAGACAATTAACGAGTCGACCTCACCACGGACTAGAGTGACAATCCCTCCCATGACAACCAGGCATATCATCTGGGCCAAGATGGTACCAGTTGCACATCCCAGTAAACCACGCTTCTTCTTAGTTGCAACTGCGGCCGCTAAACCAACAAATGCAATAAGAAAAAGACTATATGGCATTGCGAGCAAAAATTGCCTTAATCCCTTATGCTTGGTAGTATCGCCGCTCAGACTTTGATTTGAAGTCAGTACGTTGATGGCGGTCACTCCGAGCAGAGTTGCCGTAGCCAGGGTCGGGAGGAACTCCAGCAACGTCTGTTTGGAAATCATTAGTTACAAAATAATTAAATTGATAGTATATAGACACTAACTAGCAGGGAAAAAAAATAATGAAACATTATTACCTCTTTATCCACCATCGGACGAATATGGAAAAAAGACTCCCTCTGTGCAGACTTCGTTTCCTCTCCGATGCCATCTGCCTGTGTTCATTTTTTATTATCAATAGCTAATCTCTGGCAAATTTAAATAGCGATGGATTATGATGTCTCTAATTTGAAGATAGTAGTCCATTAATTCAACAAAGACAAACCGAACAGGTGTCCAAATTAAATATCAAAATTCAACATTCCAAGATTTAAGAATCCTTATATAAATTAAACAGAAAATCAGCTAGTGACTTATTGCAAAAAAGGCATGACTGCTGGGAGTGCCTGCGCCTTGGCCTCGGACTCGACCTGCTCCTCCTTCATCTTCTCCCCGGCCATGCCCACGCCCGTGGCCAGCGCTTGTTGTCTGCTCGCCGACGTCCTCCATTAGAGCAGCCGAGCGGGCGCAGCCTGCCTGCGGCGCTGTTGCGAGTGCCGAGCAGCCAGCAGCAAGCGAGAGTGGTGCAGCTAGAGGCCGGCCGGCCGGGGCAGCACGTCGTGGGATTAATGGGGAACGAGCGAACGGCCGGCCGGGACAGCTGCACGCTGCAGCGAGCGGCGCCGGCTCTGTGGCTGCCTGGGCAGTGGACCGGAGACGGGAACAGGAGAAGCCGAGGAGGCGAGCGTGACTAGGATTTGGGAATTAGGGATTTGGGGGAACTTCCACTTGGCCGGCTGGGCTTACTGCGCCTATTCTCCTTCTCTCCCTGTTATTTCTGGGTGCCTTGCTTGCTGCGCATCTTCTGCTCGTCGCATCGAACGCTAGACGCCACCGCTCCTTCGCTGAATCGCTGACCGGAAGGGAGGAAGACAGAGGAGCGGTAGCTGGGGCAGCCGCCCTAGCTACCCTGCCGCATGGGAGCTCCGCCTCTGTGTACTATACTATACATCGGTGCAGTGCACTATTCAAACCAAAAACACAGCAACGGATCATACATGGAATCGAACCTGCTGCTTACCCCGTGAATCTCCAACGGAGAGGACCTCCGTCCGGTAGCAGAGCGGCTGGCCTCCTTCATCTCCGACGGAGAGGAGCGCTGTCCGGAAGCAGAGCTGTTGGACTCCTCCATCTCCGACGAGGAAGAGCGCCGTCCGGCCTCCAATGGCAAGCAGAGGTGCTTGTACGAAGGAACCGGCGGCGCAAGTGCTGAACAGATGGTCTACGACGACAGGCGTGCTGTGCCGTTGGCGCGCTCGCCGTGCCGCCCGGGCTGAGTACGCACACCGCTCCAGCCACGCCTCATGCCGTCGCCGGACCTGCTGCGCCTTCCCTCGCCTCTCGCCGGCCACGTCTCGCTTCTGCCTGTCCAGATGCACGTGCACGCCACAGCCTTCACTTCACGCGGCCGTGTGCTTGCGCTTGGGACGGCAGGCGTGCTGTGCCGCTCGGGCTGAGTACTCTCACATCGCTCCAGCCACACCTCACGCTGACGCCGGACCTACTGCGTGCGCCTTCTCTCGCCTCTCGTCGGCCACGTCTTGCTTCTGCCTGTCCAGATGCGCGTGCACGCAGCAGCCATGCAGCCGTGTGCTCGCGCTTGGGTGCCGCCCAAGCGCGGCCACCAGCGTCCATAGGATGATAGGGAGAAGAAGATTGAAGTTCAAGACGGGAAAGATAGCGGAGGTAGAAATAAGATTAGCCGATGGAAACCTGAGCTACTACTGAATCCACCTAGCCCGACCCAATTCGACCCATCTAGAGTAACGTGTGTGCATCAAGATTTGACAAAAATCTATGAAAACACTAACTACTCAGGTGATGCACAGGCCTAGCACTTTTCGAACCAAAAACACAGCAACGAATCATGCATGGAAAGACAGCCTCTCAAACCTGTTTGTCGCCTGTCTGAATACGGTTGGCCCCCTGAATCTCCAACGTAGAGGAACTCCGTCCGGTAGCAGAGCGGCCAGACTCCTCAATCTCCGACGGGGAGGAGCGCCTTCCGGTAGCAGAGCGGCTGGCCTCCTTCATCTCCGACGGAGAGGAGCGCCGTCCGGAAGCAGAGCGGTTGGACTCCTCCATCTCCAACGAGGAAGAGCGCCGTCCGGTAGCAGAGCGGCTGTACTCCTGCATCTCCGACGGGGAGGAGCGCCGTCCGGTAGCAGAGGGCGGAGCGGTGTGGCGCGGGGGTTTAGGCTTAGGCCCCCGCCGGTCCGGTGCGGGTATCTATATATTGCGAGGCGGGGGTGGTGTGGTGATTGGTGAACACTCACGCGCTGGCGCTGCCTTCTGGGGGTGCGTCCTGCCAACGAAGGGCAGTATCGTCTTTCGGTTAGAAAACACGCGCCGTTCTGTGTGGGAGAAACGGGGCGGGCTGGGCTGCAGACCTGGTGCAGCTGTCTTCAGTCTGCTGCTGCAGAGGGCAGTTGCTATTTGTTCAGAAGAGAACTTTCACGCAACCGTAAAGCAAAGCAGCAGACAAAAAAAAAAAGACGCAAAAGGAGAAGAGAAACTCAGCGTTCCAACCTCGCTTGATATTCCAGTTTGCGTGTTATGTTTATCTACACCTTTACTTAAGCATAATCTGTGAGATGATACATTTACACTGTGTTTTCACGCATTTCATTTGAAGATGCGACTGAGATCTAGAATGTCGATCTTGGATCATTGTGTAGATGTAGACACTAGTAGCTAGTGTTAACTCAGCAAAGGCAGCGATGTATATATATCTATACATCGCTTGAACCTGAATGTGCTTTCAGGTTTAGTTGCACTTTTGGTTCACACTAGCTTGGAAAGCGCATGCATGCATGCATGCAGACCATCAAATTGAAGGATCCCGTCACGGCGGCACGCACCGGCCAGGTAGTCGCCTATCCCGGGCTGGGCGTCGTGTCGTGCTGGGGGCGGGGCGGGGCTGCTCCGATCCGCACCACGTACGGCTTTGTGCACCAGCTGGAGACCGACCGACCGCGGGTACGGTGTAGTAGCAGCTAGGCGCTTCTCGCCGGCGCGGGTAGCGGCCAGGCTCGACCCTGCCGAGGAGCGAGGAGGAGGAGGAGGGGTGCAGTGGACACGGTGCACGGATCGAAGGGACGACGGTGTATGATACTAGTCTGTACGTATATGGCTGGGACGTGTCACGGCGTTGCCGACGCCAGCGCCGCGCAGAGCAATTGCCAATGGAGACTAGCTGGCTGGCATCCTCTGCCTCTCACGAGAGACCGGACAGCAGGCCGAGCGAGAGATTTTTTGTTCTTTCTGATCGCCAAGGCAGCATAGACTCCCAATTGCAAAGTGTGGCATTTTTCATTTTTGATTCTGTTCTGGCTGGAGTGCGTACGTACGTACTACTACTAATACTTTGCATGAAGGCAAATTCAAAAAGAGAACAGTAGTACAACAGAAAGTATACATCTCCAGGAGAGAGCGAGTAGTAGTATTTGCAAGCGCGGCGGTGTCGTCTTTCGGTAACAAAAAAAGCATCCCGTGCCGCCGGGCGGGCCAAGAAAGATAACCGAAAAGAGTACTGCGTGCCAAGAGAAATGGGAACGAAACGAATCCCCTGGAAAAGCAGGCCGGCAGCAGAGCTGCTGCTGCAAAACTGCAACTCGATCCGCAGCACCAACTTTACCTTCACCCCTTGTGTACCTTGATTTTTTCACGGATCCAATTTGACCCTGCTTCTCATTAAAATAGACGACGTGTATACCTTAATTAGTACGTACCTTAGTAGATCACAGTATACTTAACCTTTACTGCACAAACCATAAGTTTGGGGGTGCACTGTTTTTTCTTTCTGTAAGCAAGTGAGGGAACTGTGATCTCTTTGTCAATTAAAAATGGAAATGCCCACCTTTTGGCTGTAGTAGCTAAAAGACTGCATGCAATGATCAAACTTGATTAAGTAATCCTCCCCCGGTCCCCCACCTCTTTTCTTCTCTTTTTTTCTCTGCAGGGTTTATTTCTTCTGTTGGCAATATGTTGTATAGTTTATTAAACTGAAATTACTCCATGTAACCGTTTCTAGCTAGCTGCTAGTACATATACCGTTTGCCCCCGCTTGATCATTTTGTGCCCCCTAGCTTGGAAGTTGAAACCGTTTCTAATAGTACATGTACCTTAGCTCGATAGGCCAGGTAGGCAGGGGCGGATCCAAAGGGAGACCCCCTTAAGCTTGATTTTTTCACTAAATCACTGTTATTAAGTCTTAAAATTATCATTAATTTCTTACTCCAATCCTAAATCTTTATTATTTAGCTCCTCTGTTTTCATCCTAGATCCGCCACTGTAGTTAGGCGATATTTTAGTTGATGGTGATGTGTATGTGGTTCTGGATCTAAATAAAATGTCATCAGTTAGGTATATCACAGCTCTAGTTAATTAGCATAAACACGTACGTATCTCAAGCTGGAGGGCACCTGCTTTTTAATGGTTAAAACCATCGCCAAGTTACATCGGACATTCCATCGGACTCACTGCGGCGCGCCCACAGGGTTACCGTACGTACGTACCGGTGGTATGGTGCACAGCTAAACTGGAGTAGGCGAGTAGCACACATTCTTGTCACGGTGGTCGAGTGGGCAGGTGCCTCCCCCGTCTCGGCCTCGGCATCGGCGTTGTGCCTGCTGGTGCTGAGCTGATACGCATGCATGCGTACGTACGTACGTCATGCGTCTTGGAGACCGCGCGCGCGCGAGGAAGCGGGGAGAGGCAGCGTTTTTCTTACCGTTCGGTTAGGTAACCGGTCGGTTACCGACAAACCGGTCGGGACCGGTTCGGTTTCGGTACCGGTTTGAATTTAAATTTTAAATTTAAAAAAAAAATCGAAAATGCTGAAAAAATTCCTAAAAATAGTTCATGATTTATAGAGTCGAATGGTGTACAAATTTTTCAAATTGGAGTTCGTTTGCTATTTATTTTGACGTGTACAAGTTTGAAAAAAAAAGGATCTTTTCTATTTTTTTTCAAACTTGTACGCGTCAAAATAAATAGCAAACGAACTCCAATTTGAAAAATTTGTACACCATTCGACTCTATAAATCATGAACTATTTTTAGGAATTTTTTCAGCATTTTCGATTTTTTTTTCAAATTTGAAATTTGGTTTGGGGCGATACCGTCGGTAACCGGCCCTAACCGACCGGTTACCGACCCCAAACCGTTTGAACTACGCCGTTTGAATTCAAAATGCGAACCGTTCGGTTTGGGCCCGGTTTGGACCGGTTACCGCGGTTACCGATCGTCCGCTCGCCGGCGGTTACCGGCCACCGGTCGGCAACAAAAATCCTGGGGAGAGGTGGCCTTGGAGCAGCAGGACCACGCGGCGTCCCGTCGCCGGCGCCCGGAGCGTTCGTCGACCACCGGCCGGGCCCCAACACGAGAGTGTTGGAATTAGATCTCCCACCGTTTAGGCCCAACGACCTAACGGGTCTTAGATCTGTGCTTTGAACAGGGGCGCCCAACCTTGTGGTTGGTGGGCCCCCATCGTACAACGCTATATAGATGAGGTGGGGGCCGGGGCACTCAGTACGAAGTACGAGGTACGAAGTACGAAGTACGAGGTACGAGGTTCACCTGAGCCGCCAAAAACCCCACCGACACTCTAACCCTAATCCGATCTGAGGGGCGCTGCCAGTGACGGAAAGTTCCACCGACGCCGGCGAGCACCCGGATGCAGGCGGCTACTACCGCAGACGCGACTGTGACGATGAACGCTGCACGTGTGGAGGAGCAGCCTACGCCGACGACCTTGACGGGCAGTGGCTCGACCAGCACCAACCCTACCGGCGCCGCCACCGCTACTGCACCTCCCGTCGACTCCTTTGGTCGGTGTTCTACCTCTCTCTATCACTCTGGCATCACAATGAACTGCAGTTATTATCTACTGGAACTGTTGTTTATCCAATGGCACTACTACAAAATCGGCAATCACTGCCGGCCCATCACTGCCGGTTTTGTTTGGACCGGCAGTGATGCCCCTTCACTGCCGATTCTTCCTCTGACAGACCCCCAATTATTGGGGGCAGAGGCTGAACCGGCAGTGAAACACTACATCACTGCCGATTCGTGGCTTGAACCGGCAGTGATGCCTCTCGGTCCTATCACTGCCGGTTCAAGCCACCAACCGGCAGTGATGTGGTGTTTCACTGCCGGTTCGTGGCTCCAACCGGCAGTGAAGTTGTGTACACTATAAAGCTTCGATCTCCTCTCCCTCCTCTATTCCAATGGTGCAGAACAGTGTGTGAGGAGCTCCATCTCTCCATTGTTGCGGCTGGTGGATTTCTTGATCTCCATTGTTGGCTTCTCTTCACTCTTGGATCCTCATATCTTCTTGCTCTTGGTTAGTAACAAGCATAATTCTTTAGAATTGTTGGTTTACATTGTGTCAATTTGTGTTAGAGTTATGCTAGTTTTCATGATCAAGAACAGGGATGTTGCAATTTGTGTCAATTTTTTGTAGCTTTTAGATCAAAAATTATTTAGAAAAATTGTAGCACTTTGTTTTTATTGGGTAATTATTGTATAATCATTGTGTAGCTAGGTTCGAAAGATTCGTCTCGAAAATTATGGATAAAAATTGTAATTAGTTATATTTATTATTTACATTTAATACTCAATACATGCATGAAAGATATGATGGGATGTGGAATAGATTCAGTATTTATTACTTAGATTTAATACTCCATGCATATATTTAATACTTACATTTAATACTCTATGCTTCCATTGTTATCTATTTGTTCTCTTTATTTTTATAGCGCGACCAAATTCAAATTATATCGAAGAATATTGTTCAAAAATGCTTCTATTAATATGTTCCTATGTTTCCTCTGCTCTGCCCATCTTATTTTATCAGTGCAAACATGGATCGAGGGTGGATGTACGATCTGTCACATACAGACCCACGGTACTTGACGGGCATCGACGATTTCATCAAGCGAGTTAGAGTCAATGTTGGGGACTCACATCTTGTATTATGTCCATGCAAAGACTGCAAGAATACGAGAAAATGGGGCGACGTGGAGCATATACGTTTGCACTTGATCACAAGGGGGTTCATGAGAAACTACACGATTTGGACTTTGCATGGGGAGGTTGGTCAAAATGTTAATGATGATGTGCTCATGCCTAGTGTAGCATTATTGCATGTTCATGATTACACAGAAGATGTGCCTATCAATGATGATGTGTTTGTGAATACATTAGCTGACGACACTGAGGAAAATGATGGTATTTCACAGCTTCTACATGATGTGTATGGGGGATTCCTTAGTGCTTCACAGTTGAAAAAACTAGAGATGATGAGAAAGGATGCGAAAACACCATTGTTTCTGGGCTGCCCAATAAGCAAACTGGAAGCCAACATCATGCTATTGGAGTTCAAATCAACAAATGGGTTGAGTGATAAAGGCTTCGATAACTTGTTAGTTATACTACATAAACTGTTCCCGGAGGCCAAGTTAGCAGAAAAGACTTACCTTGCGAAGAAAATGATTTGCCCAATTGGCCTCGAGGTTGAGAAAATCCACGCGTGTTCCAACGACTACATATTGTACCGTGGAGAGAAATACAAAGACTTGGATGCGTGTCCCAAATGGAAGCAAGACTAGAGGAGGGCCAGTAAAGTCCGTGTGGTATTTTTCTATAGCTCCACGAGTGCATAGGTTGTTTGCAAATGAGAAGTCAGCCAAGTTGTTGCGTTGGCACGGCGAAGAGCGAAAGAAAGATTCAATGATGAGACACCCCGCCGATGGGTCGGACTGGAGGACTATCAACACTATGTTCTATAAGAACATCGGTGGAGAGGTAAGACATCTGTGGTTTGCTTTGAGCACGGATGGGATGAACCCGTTTGACCAGGTGAGAACCAATCATAGCACTTGGCCAGTGACGCTATGTATATACAACCTTCCACCCTGGCTTTGTATGAAACGGTCATACGTCCAGATGCCATTACTAATCCAAGGACCAAAACAACCTGGTAATGATATTGATGTGCTTCTAGAACCAGTGATCGATGAACTACTACAGATGTGGAAGACGGGTGTGAAGGATGTTTGGGATGAGTACAAGAAAGAACATGTCACGGTAAAGGCTGTACTTATCGCTACAATCACCGACCTACCAGGGCGAGGTTCCTTGTCTGGAGAGAAGACAAAAGGATACACTGGGTGTGTCGAGTGCTTGGACGAGACTAATGCTACACATCTACCAGAAAACAGGAAGATGGTCTACATGGGACACCGTAGGTTCCTACGTCGTGATCACCCTTACCGTAGGAATACAAAAGATTTTAATGGGACTACTGAGAAATGTGGACCTCCAAAGTATCGAGACGGGAAACAGATGCTTCAACAATTAAGCAAACTCACAAATGTTATCCTTGGGAAGGGGGACGGGGCAGTAGCAGCGCCAACCGATAGTATCTGGAAGAAAAAATCAATCTTCTAGAAACTACCTTATTGGCCACTTTGAGTGTATTCACTGTCTTGATCCAATGCACATAACTAAAAACGTGTGCGGTAACACACTTAACACGTTGATGAACACCGGGGGAACAAGCAAGGATTCTCTCGCGACACACTTGGACATGCAACACCTGGGCCTCAGGAAGGAGTTACACCCAGTAACTCTTGAGAATGGCCACTTGAAACTTCCGGTGGCATCATGGACACTGAAAAAGGAGGAAAAAGAAATGCTTATTTCTTTCTTCAATGATCTCAAAGTACCGAGTGGCTATTGTGGGAACCCGAAGAGGCTAGTTAACATGAGAGAACTTAAGTTTAACTATGGTTCTATGAAGGCCCATGACTGTCATGTCATAATGACTCAGCTGCTCCCAGTTGCCCTGCGAGGTATCCTCCCTGACAAGGTCCACGCTCCAATCATAAAGTTGTGTTCGTTCTTCAACGCGATCTCTGAAAAGGTCATTGAAGTGGGCAGGTTAGACCACCTGAAGTAGAAGATAGCCGAGATTATATGCAGGCTTGAGATGCATTTCCCACCGACTTACTTCAACATTTCAATGCATCTACTTGTTCATCTTGTGGATCAAATAAAATCCCTTGGCCCAATGTACCTACACCAGATGTTTCCTTTCGAGAGGCTGATGAAAGTTTTCAGGCGGTATGTTAGGAATAAATTCAGACTAGAAGGGAGCATGGTAGAAGGATGGTCAATAGAGGAGGCTATTGAGTTCTCCACATATTATCTGGACATCAAGCGGGTTGGAGTTCCAGTATCTCATCACGATGGAAGACTAGGGGGCAAAGGAACAATAGGTGAGAAAGCTGTCAAAATGGACGAAGTCGTCTCCTTCAGACAAGCACACTTCATTGTTCTCCAGCAGGCCGACGGTGTGATGGCATACATTGATGAGCACAAGCAGTTTCTGCAAATTAAGCACATAGGGAGGTCACAGGCTTGGCTTGAGAAAAAACATAAGGAGGAATTCGGTGACTGGTTTCGACGCCAAAGGCTAGGAAAGGTGACGGGATGTCAGCTAGATCTCTTAGCCCCCGGACCTTCGACTACGCTAATGAGGTACAAAGGATATCAAATAAATGGTTTTACATTTAACACAAAAAAACAGGACGGAAAGAGCACGAACCAAAACAGTGGTGTTCGTTTCGACGCCCACGATGAGTACGGCACGGTGGTGTCAACATACTATGGTTTCATAGATGAGATATGGGAGCTAGACTATGGACATCAGTTGAAAGTTGCTCTTTTCCATTGTCTGTGGGTCTGGCTGAATGAAATCAACACCGACAAGGATGGGTTCACTACCATTGATCTATCCAAGACCGCATACAGAGATGACCCCTTCGTCCTTGCAAAGGATGTTTTGCAAATCTTCTATGCAAGGGATAACAATACAAATGGAATATGACATGTAGTATTGCAAGGCGAAAGGAAGATTGTAGATGTCGACGGAGTGACAGACGAAGAAGAGTACAAAGGTTATGAAGAAATGGCTCCTTTTGGGGCGGACGTTACCCTACATGTCCTTGAAGAGGGTGACGAACCTGCTTACCTCCGGAGTGATCATGATGAGGCCATCATCGTGCCTGCACCGTGAATTGTTAGAGTATCATAAACTATGTAATCCTTAATGAAATGTTGTTTTAGTAATTTGAGATCATATGGAGTTCTAGAGATTGTTGAGTTGTACCACGTTGTTGATTGATGTATGCCATGTCAAAAGGGATTCCAAAACTATAAAGAATTAGACCTTGAGTGTATAAGCAATAATGTAGAGCTCCTCAAAACTAGCAAAAGCTATGTTGGAAGATTTTCAACTTCTATTCAAATTTTTGGAGTAATTACAAAGGGGGTAATTGAATTTTAAACCCTTATTTAAATTCAAAAGGGAATTCAAAAACTATAAAGAATTTGAATATGCTACTTCAGCAAAAGTTGTAGAGAATTAAAAATTATGCAACTTCTATGTTTAGAGTTTTTCAAATTTTAGTAAAAAATCAAGAGTAATTTGAATTCTAAAGCAAAGGGAAAATTTTAAAAAAAAATAACAATCACTGTCGGTTTGTAAGGAACCGGCAGTGATGTCCCCTATCACTGTCGGTTCTTATTACAAACCGGCAGTGATGACCCACCTATCACTGCCGGTTCCTAACAACCGGCACGGATGTGCCCTCATCACTGCCGGTTCCTGTTACAAACCGGTAGTGATATGGTACATCACTGCCGGTTTGTAACAAGAACCGACAGTGATCTGACCGAGTATATAGGGAAAGGGCGCGGTCTGAAATTTTCAGACTCGCGCCCTTCCACACTTAGCCATTTCAGACTCCAGCCCGAGGAGCACTTGCCACCGCCGCAGGAGTACACGCCGCCGTAGGAGCACTTGCCGCCGGCAGGAGCACACGCCGCCGCCGCAGGAGCACACGTCGTCGCTCCAACCTCACGCCACCGCTCCAGCCTCACCGCCGCTCCAGCCCGCCATTGGATGCTGCCGGTGCACGCAGGAGCCGGTGTTCGCCGCCGCCGGTGCACGCCGCCACCAAGAAGGACACCCGAGCACGTCGACGCTCGAAGCCAGTGCAAGAGCTCGGAATCCCTGCCCTGCAGGAGCTCGGAAACCGGCACAAACCTCCACGTGGTGAGCTCCATGTCCACGAACCGAAAGTGTTCGATGAAATGTCTACATGGGATTCAGAGTGCTTTTGCTTGCTTTCATGGAGATAGGGAGGAAGGAGGGAGATAGAGAGCTTGGAGTCTTGCTGGTCATGGAGATAGGGAGGAAGGAGGGGGATAGAGATAGAGATAGAGAAAGATAGAGAGAGAGAACCACAGAGAAGGAGAAGGAGAAGGAGAGAATGATTAGAGATGTAGATAGAGATACATGGCTTTCGATAGATGACTAATCTATATACTTGTCTATATACTTATCTAGATTTTGTGGAGGCACATTTTGTGGACATGTTGTATCATCCTTGTATAATTCTTATTATGAGAGAGATAGACATGTAGAGAGATAGAGATATAGAGAGATAGATGTATAGCATGACTTATAGATAGATGGCAAAATTTTATATCATATATACATTGCTTTATATTGTGACTTGTACCTATGGCTTTATAGATAGAGAGATAGAGAGATAGCATGACTTAGAGATATAGATTAGTGGAATATTTTGGAAGATTTTGGCTATGGCTTTATATTGTGACTAATCTCTATATACTTGTCTATGGCTTTATATTGTGACTAATCTCTATATACTTGTCTATTTTGGAATATTTTCAACTTCTATTCAAATTTTTAGATAGATATAGAGAGATAGAGAGATATAGAGAGATAGAGAGATATAGAGATATAGAGAGATAGAGAGATATAGAGAGATATAGAGAGATAGAGAGATATAGAGTCTATCTATCTACCTATGAGCTAATACCAATAATCGAAATTCATGTCCAGAAACATGACAATTAAGCGCCGATTCACCACCCGTCGCCCTGCGACCGAAGCCGATGACCAAGGAACTAGTGGTGGCGGTGCTAAACATGACCAAGAAGCCGATGACAACCAGCAAGGGGATCAAAGACCTTGGAGCCCTACCCATATGCTAAACCTAGAAGAGGGCCAAGGAGACGAGGTAATAACTTAGGTCATACCTAAAACATGGTAGATATAGTCATAAAAGTTTGATGGGGACTTATTTATAAATTTTGAAGCAGGTTCCGCCGGAAGGTCCAAGTACTGGTGAGAGTTCCAGAAGGACTAAGCATGGTGCAACAAAGCTCCCTCAGACAACTAGACACTGGCACATCTCTCAGTTCGATCAACTAGGGGAGCCGGTGGAGCCACTTCAAGCATTGGGCCCATACAAGAGTACCATCGGGGCACTTGTAAGGGACTTCATCCCGATCAAATACAGGAAGTGGAATGGAAGTGAGCAAGACCCGTGGAGGGTTCCAGAAGTTGAGAAGGAACTAGTTTGGAACAAGCTCAGAGGGTATTTCACTTTCCCTAATGATTGTGATGAAGCGACAATCAAGAAGAAGGCCAAGGAAACCATGGGTCACTCCTTCAAGAATTTCAAGGGAAAGTTGCACAAGCTCATCAAGGAGGAAAAAGAACCGAATTTTGCAGGAGGTGAATTCAGCAAGCAGAGGGACTTCTGGGAGGAGTTCAAGGCTTACAAGCTATCTGATGAGGCCAAGGCATCAAGCGAAAGAAACAAAGCAAACTCGCTTAGGTCAAATAATCCTCACCGCCTAGGATCGCGTGGGTATGTAAGGAAGATTCTGGATTGGGATGCCCAAGTCGAAGCACTAGAGCAGAGCGGCGTTATGCCTCAGACAAGCGATTGGCAGCCCAGATCAGTGAACTACCTACTCGCAAGGGGGGCACAATACAATCCTGACGGGAGCCTTTCCGCCAGGACTGAACCCGTCACCGATCTCCTCCAGAAGATTTCCACGATCACTGAGGAAGTGCATAGAGGGGCCCGCAGGTTGGATAGAGAAAATGACGTGCTCACGCAAGCACTTGGAAACAAGGAGCACCCCGGTCGCACTAGAGGAGCCGGGGTAATTCCTTGGGAGAAAGCATTTGAAAGTGAATCTGCTTCCTATAGGGGCCGGGCAAGGGCTAGAACGCAAAGAGAAGAGGAGTTCCAAAGGATGCGACAGGAGCTAGAACAGAGCATTGAAGCACGGATAGCTGCTCAGGTGGCGAGCGCTATGCAATCCATGTGTTCGAGTCAAGGGCCGCATGCAGTCCCGGTTTTGAATAGCCCAGTGCCCGGCAAGGGCCGCAGTAGCTGTGGCTCAACCCCTATGCCTGACGAAGAAGAGGTCAATGCTCCTCATCCGGTGGACGACATCACAGAACCTGTGAATGTCGGGTTGTACATCCTCTAGCAGTGGACCAAAGACAAGGTGGCGGTCGGACAAGCATTTCCTATAGGAGAGAACGTCATTCATGGCAAGCCAGTGCCACTCGGGTATGCCAGGGTCAGCATTGATAAGATATTGGACAAGAAGTACAATAAGATACATATTGATTTCCCAGTGGAGGAAGATAGGCCGCGTCTAGTTCACAACTTGGGCACTCATGTCGCCTGGCGCAAACGCTTCATCAAGCTAGACGACTAGCCATCTTCGGATGACGATGATGACAGTGAATCATCCTGGTCGCCTCCTCCACCGCCAAAGGAGAAGACTCCTTCTCCACCGCCAAGAGGTTTCTCTCCTCGTCAAGATCCACCGACACCTCCTCCACCGCCAAAGGAGAAGACTCCTTCTCCACCGCCAAAGGAGAAGACTCCTCCTCCTCCTCCTCCATAAGCTTCAAAGTCCTCAGGACTGGGATCTCGACGTCCTAGCTCCAGATCAGGTTCGACTTCGCAACAGAGGAGGTCATCAGCTTCAGTTAGTAAAGATCCCAAGATGACTAGTAAAAGGCCTCCGCCAGTGCCGACTAAGGACGATATTCTATGAGCTCAGATTGCAGAAAAGGCCACCAAACTTGCCTTGTATAAACGATTGTCTTATATACCTGAGAAACAGAGCCAATTTGAAAGGCAAAGCAAAAATCCGGGTAACCAAGAAAGAGCTAGAGAATTACACACCTTTCAGCTGCTAGAGATACAAAACTTGGCCGCAGTGATTGATATAAGCATGGAGGATGCCGAGAATCTCTATTTTGATAAAACCGAATTTGAAAAGGCCGAAGTTGCATACAAGTTTGAACTAGGCAAGCCTATGGTTGCCAGCCAAGAAGAGTATAGAAATTTGCCAACAAACATGCGACAGTTGCATGATTACTACATCATAGATAGTAACAACGGCAAAGACAAGAATGCAAACTTTGAAGTATGCATCCCTCCATGTTTTATTTTTAATCATCCTGAAGAAGTTGTGCATACTATTCATTATGAAGTCCTCTTTCAACTCTTTCAACGACGCTCGCTGGATGTGCAGATTATGATGTTATGGACTATGTAAGTACCATACCCTAACAACGTTATAATAAACTACGTGATCTGCATTTGAATATATCCATGCATGTTTATTTTGCAGGTCTGTAGCAAAATTTTTCCTTCAAAAACGAATAAGCAATTTTGACTTCTTGGACCCCATCTATGTAAATGAGACAACATGCAAAGCCGGTCTCCAAGATCCGTATGTCTCAGCGAGTTTGAAGATAGAGTTTGAAAGAATGTTCTCAGTCGGCAAAACAAACGCACTGCTAACCTACAATTGCGAGTATGTGTTCTCAACCCTTACTTAAGTGTTTTTTCTTGATATATCATTCAATAACATGAACCTTGTGATTGCAGCAACCATTACGTCCTCGTAGATATAAGTCTTAAAAATTCAACTATCGAGGTGTGGGACTCAAAAAAGAAGCCACTTAAACTTATCGAACCCCTAGTCAAAGTGCTAAATATGTAAGTGAACCCAATATCACCACACTTTTCAATCACATATGATATTGTAATTAATAATGTCCTCAGCCTTCACACTTCATTTACATTGTCACATAGAATGAAGGCGTTACCTGATTGGAGAAATGTGGAGCCTAAGATGCAAAAGAAATGGAGAGAACCATTCAGAGCGGAGTATATGAAGAAGGTCAAGACCCTAGATCAACCAATGGGGAACAACGAGTGCGGGTTCTATGTGATGTGGGCAATGCTTGCCTACTTTGGCGCAAAACTAGGAATAGGAGATGACATGGTACGTATGCGTCGCATTTTAATTCTATTGTTTTATCTTACGTATGTGCATCTCAATATCATCTTGTATCAATTTACAGCGCAAAGAACAGGGCCACAATAGGTTGCTGGATTTTAAGATAAAAGGATTTCAAGAGGAGATAGCAGCTCTTATTCTGAATGATATAGTGTATAGAAAAGGATGTCTATCCATTGTGAAGAGTAAGGACTTCAAGAAGAACTATGGAAAAGACGGCCTCGAAAGGCTATTGTAATGCGACAATTAATTCGATACTTTAAGTTTTGTTTGGATGTTTTGTAATAATTATTATAAATGTGTGATGGGTTTGTATTGTCGCTAGTCCACAACCACCTTCAATTCACATCGATATCAAATGGTTCGATAGCAAACACCTCCACGATCTCCCACCCCACCACCTCTACCATAAACCCTAACCAGAAACCCCAAATGAAAATAAAACAATTAAAAAAATGCAATTTTAAAAAATAATATCACTGCCGGTTGGTGAAACAAACCGGCAGTGATGGCTCAAGCATCACTGCCGGTTGGTGACACGAACCGGCAGTGATGCTTGAGCCATCACTGCCGGTTTGGCATAACCGACAGTGATGGCTTGGGCTCATCACTGCCGATTCGCCAGTGCCGGTTCAAAATCCGCCACTGTAGGGGGTTTTGAACCAGCACTGATTGCCGTTTCTATAGTAGTGTGGATCCGCTCCTAGATGATCCTATGAATCTAACAATGGTATCAAAGCCTCCAATGGAGGGGATCCATCTGGATCTGAGCCGAATCGGCTCAACAACGAACGAAAACCTAACCCTAATATGAAAGTACAGAGGGTTAGAGAAGAACCATGATGAACAAGTAGATCGGGATATGAGTTTTTGATTCCACGAACATGAACACGAACCGGCGGATCTCTTCCCCCTTTCACCGTCGGCATCACCAGTGAGAAACCCGATCTAATGAAAACGAAATCGAACAGAACTCGAACCATAGAAACCGAACCCAAGAACAACACATCCCTACCTCCACCTTGCGCGATGAATCGAGCGCTGCCGTAGAGCCGCTCAACGGCGGCGCGCTCAGCCGCGGGCTAGCGCGCTCGCCGGCAAGGGGGCATGCAGCGGCGCCATTTCAGTGAGAGAGCAGCGGCGGCCCAAGGCGAGCGGCCAGAGAAGGAGGAGGCGTCGTCGCTGCTCCCCTCGCCGGCGAGCGTGCTCGCCCACGGCGGAGCACGCCGTCGTCGAGCGGTGCCGCAGCGGTGCCGGTTCATCGTCGCGTGAGTCCACGCACCAAGGTGGGTTTCGAGTTCATGGTGGCCGGCGATGCTTGTGCCGATTTCGATTCGATTTTTTTTCTCAGTTTGATCCCCTACCCTTGCTGTTTCGAGTTGGTGGCCGGCGGTGAGGGTATTCCGCCAGACCGGTGTTCTAGGGTAGGGTTCCGCTTTCATGTGTATTCGATCGGATCGAGTTTCGTTTTAGTGGGATCCGATCATCGCGTATCTGGTTCTCCCTAACCCCGTTTGGTTCTTCAAATTAGGGTTAGGGTTTCGTACGTTGTTGAGCCGATGTGGCTCAGATCCAAATGGATCCTCTCCTAGCGATCCTTGAATTCTAACAATGACGCCTCCTACGGAGAAGAAAATGGTGCCGCTGCATGCCCCCTCGCCGGCGAGCGCGCTAGCCCGCGGCTGAGCGCGCCGCCGTCGAGCGGCTCTGCGGCAGCGCCCGATTCATCACGGGCGCGGGGGAGAAAGGGAAAGGGGAGAGAAGGAAATGATCTAGGGTTTCAGTGGAATGCCGCCTGCTGTCAATTTTGTTCCTGCGAGATGCACGCGCCGCCGTCCGATTTTTGTTGACCTTGATCCGACGGTCGCTGGTTGAGCCATGGCGGCTGGGCCACTTTCGTCCCAGACGGGTGAGAGAAATCCCGGCCCAGGGCCACGTTGCGGCCTGGGCGGGAGGGGGGAGCCCCGAGCGCGGCCGAACTAGGCCAAATTGGCCTCTGGGCTAATTCGTTAGCCACGGCCCGCGCAAGAACAGTGAACTTTTTTCAATTTTATTTTTCCAGAATCAGTTATGAATTCCTTTGATATTTGAATGCAATTTTGAATTGAATTTTCATGAATATTTTCTGTGCAAAAGTTTATCCAACGATACCTTTCTGTTCAGAGAAATAATATGAACAATTTTCTAGAAAATAATATTATGAACAATTTTTTATTGTTTCCGCTGCGAAGAAATTTTGAATTGTCTCTTCATTAAATTTTAACCAATGAGATAATTTAATTTTGAGCGAATTATGAATTCTCTGAAATTTTTGATGAAATTATAGTACTGTTATTTTCTGACAAACGTTGTTAATAACATTATTATAATGAATTGCTATGCATTTATTTTACTTCTGCCCAACGGTGATGTATAATTTTTTGTATAGATGAATTGTATGTTTTAATTTTGACCAACGTTGATTTAAGGCATGCAATTTTATGATAAATATTTCTCACTTTTCTTTGGACAAATTTCAGGAGTTAAAGGAATGGTGAATATAAACAACATTCCTCCACTCAACGGTACTAACTACCGGGTGGGACGGGAGAAGACGAGCTGGAACTTGCATTGGCGGAGATTGATCTTGCCATCACTTCACCGTGTCCTACTATTCCAGAGGAACCGGAGAAGCGAACTGATGAAACTGACGAAGCATTCAACGCCCGAAAGCGTGATCATGCTGAGGTCAGAATGAAATATGATATTGAACACAGGCGTTGGATTCAATCCAATCGAAAATGCCTGTTGGTGGCGAAAGACAATATCGAAGACCAAATCCGAGGGTCTATCCCAGAATGCATCACCGCCATTGACTACCTCGAAAGGGTAAAAGGTCAGTTTACTGGGTCTTCCAAGGCCACAGCAAGCACCATAATACATAAACTTGTATCTGAAAAATACAATGGTGGTGGTGTGTGTCAGCACATATTGAAAATGAACACAATGGCAGCAAAATTAAAGACAATGGATTTGGGGATCAATGATAAGTTCCTCATTCACTTGGTCTTTCTTTCTCTGCCAAAAAGAATTCGAAACCTTTGCTGTGAACTATAATATGTTACCTGAAAACTGGGACATTGAAAAGCTCATAGCAATGTGTGTTCAGGAGGAAAAGAGGCTTAAATCCTCACAGGGTGACTCTGCTTACCTTGTGAAGGATAATAAAAGAAAGAACTACTTCAAGAAACCACAGGGGAAACCCCAGTGGGATAAAGGCTCTCTCTCCAAGCCACAAGAAAAGGCAATTGAAAAGGGAAAATAAAAGGACTCTCAGGATGAGGACTTCAGAAAATATGGCAATGCTAAAAAAGACCAGTGCAAGGAATGCTTCAAGAGAGGGCATTACAAGAGAGACTGCCCAGTCTACCTGAAAAAGTTACTGAAGAAAGGTGATGATACTATCACATTTGTAGATGAATCTCTGTTTTTATGTTATTCGAACACCACTTGGTGGATTGATTTACGAGCAACAATTCACGTTTCGAATTCTTTATAGGGGTTAAGTGGGAGGAGAACTCTGCGAAGAGGAGAAAGAACAATTAAAGTTGCGAATGGAGTACAAGCTGAAGTTGAATCCATTGGCGATTTAACTTTAGAATTAAAGAATGGCTTTGTACTTAAGCTTAGAAATGTACTCTATGTTCCCTATTTGCGTAGAAATTTAATAAGTGTTTCGAAACTCGATGATGATGGATTTGACTGTCATTTTGGTAATGGAAGATGTAAAATACTTGATGATAATGATAAGTGTGTTGGTCTTGCCTTCCGATAAGACAAACTTTATTTATTATCTCCTGCTGAGAATGTGAATCATGAATGTGATATTGTGAATGCCTCCCAATTTACAAATGAGAATAAGAAGCGGAAGCGAAATGAAAGCGACTCATCGAAATTATGGCATTGTCGTTTGGGCCATATTTCAAGGGGAGAATAGAACGCTTAGTGAAACAATCCATTCTTCCGTACTTAGAATTCTCTGATTTAGAACAATGTGTTGATTGCATCAAAGGAAAATATGTTAAGAAAATAAAGAAAGATGCTAAACGAAGCACGAGAGTAATAGAAATAATCCACACGGACATTTGCGGTCCATTCCCAATGAAAAGCGTGGATGGTTACGATTCGTTCATAACATTCACGGATGATTACTCTCGTTATGGCTATATTTATCCAATTAAAGAAAGAACAGAAGCATTGGATAAATTTAAGATATTTAAAGCCGAAATTGAAAATCAACAAAACTTGAAAATAAAGATAGTTCGATCAGACCGTGGTGGAGAGTATTATGGGCGACATACCCCATATGGCCAAATTCCAGGTCCTTTTGTAAGGTTCCTGCAGGAAAATGGCATAGTCGCTCAATACTCTACACCGGGGGAGCCTCAGCAGAATGGAGTGGCTGAAAGAAGAAATCGTACCCTAATGGATATGGTGAGAAGCATGATGAGTTACTCCACACTACCAGTTGGTTTATGGATAGAGGCATTGAAAACCACCATTCATATACTTAATCGAGTACCAAGCAAGTCGGTCAGAAAACACCGTATGAATTATGGACAGGAAGAGAACCCTCACTTAAGCACTTACGTGTGTGGGGTTGTCCAGCTGAGGCAAAGGTTTTTAACCCAAATATTGGAAGATTAGACTCCAAGACCGTCAGCTGCCATTTCATTGGCTATCCAAAAAGATCGAAAGGATATCGATTTTATTGTCCTGATAGATACACGAAATTTGTTGAAACAAGACACGCTGTGTTCTTGGAGGATGACATGATCAGGGGGAGCAAGGTAACACGTGAAATTAGCCTTGAGGAGAAGCGGGTACATGTACCTACTCCAATGGTTGAAGAACCATATTTTACGTTACCTGCTGCCGTTGTTGCACCAATAGTACAGGACACTGTTGTGACAACACCTGTTGTGAGTTCTCCCATAGCGACAACGAATGAACAAGAGGAACCTGTTCATCAGGAACCTGTTCATCAGGAACCTATAGAACCAAATGTTGCTAATGAGGAAGAACAACAACAGCCCATAGTGGACCAAGTGCCAGAGGCCCTAGAAGGTCTCAAAGAACTAGAAGGTCAGCTATTCCAGATGATTATAAAATTTATGAAACTGAAGAATTTCATATGGAAGATGATCCTATAACTTTTAAAGAAGCCATGAGAAGCGAACTCTCATCGAAGTGGCTTCAGGCCATGGAAGATGAGATGAAATCTATGAATACCAACAAGGTTTGGGTTCTAGAAAATATTCCTAAAGGGGCTAAGAAAGTAGGCTCCAAATGGGTCTACAAGACAAAATATGACTCCCAAGGGAATATTGAAAGACACAAAGCGCTACTTGTGGCTAAGGGTTTTACTCAAAGAGAAGGGATTGATTACAATGAAACCTTTTCCCCGGTTTCTTGTAAATATTCTTTCAGAATTATTATGGCACTTGTGGCTCATTATGATCTAGAATTACATCAGATGGATGTAAAGACCGCATTCCTAAATAGGGATTTGGATGAAAATGTCTATATGGCACAACCGAAAGGTTTTATCGTTAAAGGAAAAGAAAATATGAGATGTCGTCTGAAAAGATCCATTTATGGTTTGAAACAAGCTTCGAGACAGTGGTACTTGAAGTTTGATAAAACTATAAAAGGTTTTGGGTTTAAAGAAAATGTCGAGGACAATTGTGTCTATGTGAAATTTAAGAATAAGAAATACATATTCCTGATCCTATATGTAGATGATATCTTACTTGCTAGTAGTGATGTCAATCTGCTATCGAAAACGAAGAAATTCTTGTCCTCGAACTTTGAAATGAAAGATCTCGGTGAAGCTTCATTTGTCTTGGGAATTGAGATTCATCGAGATAGAAGAAAAGGGGTATTGGGATTGTCGCAGAAGGCATACATAGAAAAAGTTTTGAAAAAATTTAGTATGCATGCGTGTAATCCATCTCCTGCTCCGATTGTTAAGGGCGATAAATATGGGGAACATCAGTGTCCCAAGAACCAATATGAAATTGATCAAATGAAAGCGGTACCGTATGCTTCGGCAATTGGAAGCTTGCAATATGCTCAAATGTGTACGCGCCCTGACATAGCTTTTGTTACCGGGTTACTTGGCAGATATCAAAAGAATCCAGGAATTGAACATTGAAAATCAGTGAAGAAAGTCTTACGTTATTTGCAAGGTACGAAAGGTCTCATGTTGACATATGAAAAATCTGATTCCCTCCACATAGAGGGGTATTCAGACTCCGATTATGCTGGAGATGAAAGAAAATCCACATCGGGATATATATTTACTCTCGCTAAAGGAGCGATATCATGGAAAAGTTCGAAACAAACAGTGACTACATCCTCGACAATGTACGCCGAGTTTGTAGCTTGTTATGAGGCCTCGGAGCAGGTAAATTGGTTAAAGAAATTTGTACCCGGATTGAAAATAATTGAAACTATAGAAAGACCGATGTTGTTGTATTGTGATAACAACCCAGCGGTAGAATATGCTCACAACAATAGGTCAAGTGGTGCTGCCAAACACATTGACATAAAGTATTATGTTGTGAAAGATAAACTTCGGGATCATATCATAAATCTTGAGCATATACGAACAGAAAAGATGCTAGCGGATCCGCTCACAAAAGGCCTTCCACCCAGTGTGTTCAGAGGACACATAGCCGGCATGGGTTTAAGGGAGAGCCTATGATTTCCAAACAAGAAGGGCCCAGAATAATGAAAACTCTGTTCCAAAATAGAAAAATGTGTAGTAGCTGTCAATCTAATGGCATGAATTGCTGTGACGATGAAGCATGCTCTATATACTGATCTGTGATGGAATAGAATGATTGAAATATTGAACTATAATGAAAATTGAAGAATGAAAAAAAATTATGTGGGATCTAGGGGGGGAATGTTGGAATTAGATCTCCCACCGTTTAGGCCCAACGGCCTAACGGGCCTTAGATCTGCGCCCTGATCGGGGGCGCCTAACCTTATGGTTGGTGGCCCCCGTCGCACACCGCTATATAGATGAGGTGGGGGCCGGGGCACTCAGTACGAAGTACGAGGTACGAGGTTCACCTGAGCTGCCAAAAACTCCACTGACACTCTAACCCTAATCCGATCTAAGGGGCGCTGCCAGCGACGGGAAGTTCCACCGACGCCGGCGAACACCCGGATGCAGGCGGCTACTACCGCAGACGCGACTGTGATGACGGACGCTGCACGTGTGGAGGAGCAGCCTACACCGACGACCATGACGGGCAGCGGCTCCACCAGCACTAACCCTACCGGCGCCGCCACCGTTACTGCACCTCCCGTCGACTCCTCTGGTCGGTGTTCTACCTCTCTCTATCACTCTGCATCACAATGAACTGCATCTATTATCTACTGGAACTGCTGTTTATCCAATAAATCCGCTCATAGACGATCCTATAAATCTAACAGAGAGGTTGGCCGGGTTGGCGCCCAGAGAGCGTTGCACTGCAATGCATGCCCAGCCACCAGGCCCGCGGCACACAAGATCCACGCACGCACTCCATCGGCGCGCTGCACCTGCACTGCAGTCTGCGTGGTGCGTGCCGCCGTTGCCGCGCGTCGGTGCCAGCCAGCTTTTGCAGTTTTGCTGCTGCTGCAAGGCCGAGGATTTTGCTGCTGCTGCAAGGCCGAGGACGACGGGCGGGCGCCAAATTTCAGTGGTGCCGTGCCGCCGGGGATCGATCATATCGCAAATTGAAATCGTGTGTGTGCCTAGCTAGCTACTGTACCATTATTATATATAAACTGCGCGCGACGACGCAGCAAATCGATCAATACTGATGCAGCCCTCGATCGGCATATTATATAGACGGCGACCCATTTAATTATAGGTTCACGGCTTGTATTTGTATATATAGCTACTGAAACTTTGAACAGACCCGTTTCATTCGATGCCGCCCGTTTGGAACGATCAAGACACGATCCTCCTTCATTCCGCCACTGCACTGCCGACGACTGCTCTTAACCCCCTGTGCAGTTGTCCACTAGTACAGTATACGCTGGAATGAATCCGGATCGGGCCGGCCGAGGTCTTTCGTGGCAGGTGGCACGTAACTAATTGTGTGTGTGGCAATCTTAAGGTTCTACTACTAATAATAAAGATATTTTGTGCCCTGGCCCGTGGCACACTAGCCTAACGCCGTCTATTGTGGTTTTTGGTTCGTGGCTACTGCTCTACTAGTGTATTTCCTGACTTTCGAGAAAATATCTTCTCGCGCGGAGGATAGTTGTATTTTGGGTTTTTTTATCCCAACCATTACAATTCTTAAGCTTTGAAGATTTACCATTACAATTCACGTATTTTGAAACTTATCATTGTAATTCTTCCCTACCTATTTTTGTCATTTTCTACGTCTTTCGAGTATCTAGGTCTACTGTCAGACCGTATACGTGTACACATCTTTTACATGGGCAAAATTAGTCCTACTTCTCCCTCCCTTCAGTCACTGACGTGCGACAGCTTCTTTCGTCTTCCTCCTTTAAAATCTCCTCTCGCGACACCATCCAACGAGGGGTAGTACCGAAGGGCCGGCAAGTGCTGCACGCCTGAGTGCTGCTCTAGCCGCTCGTGTGTGTGCTGCTGCTTGGCTACATGTTGATGCTCGCGCGTGCTGTAGCTGCTCGCCATTGACGATGGCGCTGGTGGCAAGCCAATGCTTCGACGGAGATACCACCAGCTGCTTGCCACAGGCGGCGACGCTTCCTCACTCGCAGGCTTTTGCGGCTGCTCCTCCCCCACACGGATGCCGCAGGTGCTCCTGTGCAACCTCGCCTTGAGCGGAGATGATCCTCCCCCGTGCGACCTCGCCTCGAGCAGATGCGGTCAGGCGGCAGCTCGTCTCGAACCGCGCGCTCGTGGCTCCCTAGCGGTTGGTGACCCCAGTGACAACGCCTCCTCCCTCACCAACGGCCACCGGCGCCGCTGCTCCTCCCCCACGGTGTCCACGACAGCTCTTCCCCCACGGCAGTTGCGGCTCCTTTCTTGCCCGCCCCACGCCCTTCCCCATCCACAGCTGCGTCGAGCAATCCAGACATGGTGGAGGCTCTGGAGGTTGAAGACGACGGGAGGTTGAAGGCCACCCTGGGCATTCGGTTCTCGGTTCTCGGTTCGGTTCTTTGGTTTTTCTATGAAATTCGGTTCTCAGAAAATGGGAACCGATCGGTTCCAAAAAATTCTTAGAACCGACCATTTCGGTTCTCGGTTATTTCGGTTCGGTTTCGGTTCTAACCGAACTAAACGAAGTTTTTAGAAAATGTCAAAATAATAATAAATATATATGTTCTAAAGCATTTTTTTGCAACACTATATCTATTTTTATTAATGATAATCCATTAAGAAACATTAGCAATATAGTAACACAAATATATAGTAGTTTAAATATGACACATCACACATAAAACAAACATAATTCTTATAAAATACAAGTAAGTGAAATATAATTCATGTAACTCGGTTAGTTTGGTTAACCAAGAGTAAGAACTGAATTTTCCTCGGTTATTTCGGTTCCCCAATATCAGGAACCGAATAAGGAACCAAATTTTTCGGTTTCGGTTTCGGTTCCGGTTATTTCAGTTCGGTTTTTCGGTTTCGGTTATTTTTGCCTAGGCTTAGTTGAAGGAGAAGCTGACGTGTGGGGCCCACACGTCAATGACTGGGGAAGAGAAGAAGGAGGGTTGTTTTTTCCATACGGTTGATGCGTACGCGTATACAGTCTGACCAGTGGGCCTAGACACCGAAAGACGTTGATAATGGCAAACATCAGGTAGAAGAAGAATTGCAATGACAAATTTTAGAATAGTTGAATCAAGAAGAATTGCAATGGCAAATTTGAGAATAGGTGAATTATGAATTATAATGATAGATCTTCAAAGTTCGATAATTGTAATGCTATGATCTAAAAAAACCCTTGTATTTTTGAGAAAGTCACATGCATGAAAAATATGCAATGTTTTAATATATCAGCTCCTGTCATAATGAAAAAGAAATCAGAGAACTATTTTTTTTGAACGAATATGTGACTACTAAAACGTACGTCGACAGATCATTTTAGTTCGGACTCAAAAAAATCTGGATAATGTTCGCAAAAAAAATCTGGATAAATAATTTAACTAGGCAGTTCAAATGACAATTAGCAAATCCATATGGAGATATTCATACTGACATAATCACAACTAGTAGCCAATTACAGTAGACGACAAATTAACATTCTTAATAAAGCAAGCAGCGCACCAACGGAGTAGTACAGTGTACAGGCGGCAGCCAGGCATCGTGAGCGTGGTGTGTGCGCTAGCTGCCGCGTGTCGGCCGGCGTATGCGTGCGTCGTGCACAAACTCAGCAGATCGTGGAAACCGGGTGCGAGAGCGAGCTCGGTCAGCACGCCACTCGCGCGTTACCACGCCAGGTCGGCCCTTTGCCGGATCGAGTTGGGATTGGCTGCAAACAGGCTGCGCCGCTGGCCCGCTGCCACCTGCGCCCCACGGTGATTCTGTGGGGCCCGTGCTTCGCCAACTTGCTGCGAGAGAGAACGAGGACGGACGGAGTGGCCCTTTTGCTACGGCAATGCAACAACCGGGGGTGGCACATCGATAATGTTATACATCACGAGTCATGAGTCACGACGAACGAATGCCAACTTCGAACTACTATCTCTTATCTTTAAAAAAAAAAACTCAATCTGCGGTGGCGAGAGAGTTTAGGTTTCCGGTGTTGAAAGAGATCTTCGATCGAGGAAAGCTCTCAGACTCCTACCTCACTTTAGCTGTCTCAGATAGTCTGACCATAGACATATGCTTTGGATTAAATATACGACACATAAGGGAGTTTTTTTTCTCTCCTATCATTGTGGCTAAAACCCCTCTAGGAATAGCCTGACTTATCAGTCATTGTATAATGTTTTTATTTCACAATAACATGGTTAAAAACAGCATCAATCAGCTTATCAGCCGCAAAAACGATCAACCGAAAATGTCGTCAATCTATCGTTGTATCTCCCTTTATTTATTATTTATTACGGGCTTACCACTAGGCACAAATTGCTTTTTATATCTCTACTCTAGATCTCTCTAACACATCAACTTGTTTATTATACCGTTGCAACACAACGTTTGAGAATATTTGGGTCTAAACTCTAAAGATGCTATTCTTTGCCCATTCTTAGGGTTGTCTCTGCTAATTCGAGTGAGATACATGCAATGTTTTTTTTTTCTAGTTTGTTGCACTCTTGTGAAAAAGGAAATCAACTTTTGATCGTACATACGTCCAGTGACCACTGGGACCACTGAAACGTGGAGAATTCATTTTGGGTGGCACTAAAAAAATATGGATGGACAATATCAAACAGCATATATCACATCTCTGATCTCTCAATAAATTAAAGTGTACATGCGGGCAGTTCAAATAAGAATTATTAAGGCTTCCCCAATGCTCCATCGTCGTGAACTGCCCCAACTTACACGTTGCCTCCAAATCTCCATGTCACGTTAAGTGTTGGCTCCGCAGACTGTTGGCTCCGCAGACTGTCAGTGTGGCCTGCAGAAGAGCCAACAACTCCGTCAGACAAAAGTGCAAAGCAACACTTGGATACGCATTGTGGCATGCGATTGTTGGCTGCTTCATTGGGACCACTGACTTCCCACGGCGTCCTCTCTCCAACGTGCAAGGTTCGTGCCAATTTTCTCCCTGCAAAAGCTGGAGTATGGGTAGTGACAAGATAACACATGTGTTGGGTAATACGGCTGCTTCAGTCTGCGTGGAAGATGAGGCTAATAGGTCGCTTACGTTGGTATTGCCCTTAGTGACATGTTAACATGTTATACTTATATATGGGCCATACTGAAAAAAAAATATTCCTATAAGTTAAAGCCGAATATTCCTATATGCAAGGGCAGGAGTAAATAAACTACTACTCCGGCAGCAGTAGTTAGGCCGTGCCCAACGCACCACGGTGTCGTGCTGCCCCCAAGTGCCACGTCCGAGCTAGTACTCCAACTCACTCTGATTGGTAGCTTCGCAGGCCGTCCGAACACCTTGCAGAAGATGCTACCGCCTCGTGTGACAAAAGATCAAAGCATACACGGGAGAAAACGTTGTGGCAAGGAGGCATCTACTTTTGCATCATCTTTCTATGACAACGCAGTAAAAGCAGCATACATCTGCCATGTACCGATATAAATTGTGGAGTCAGAAATTATAGTCTTTTTTTTTCGACAAATCAGAAATTATAGTCTGTGTTGTGAGGTAGACTACCTCGATCTACGTGGCTCAATACTTTTTTGTGAAGCTGATACTCGTTACTGCCTGCGTTGTACGTGCCCTTATGCGTGCGCGGTGTGGCCTAGTACTGTGCAACAATGGTGTGACACTAGCAACTTGGGATCAGAAACAATAAGATAAAAATAAGGAGCCACATTCATCAAAGTCCACATTCCATGCATGAGTGCGTGACCATCTGCATTCACCATGAGCAAGCAAATTTAAGGCCCAGACGGAACCATCCAAGATTAATTCCATCACCATTCATCCGAAACCGTAGTTCAGCTACAAACACAAGATTAACCAACCAAAAAAAAAAAACAGAGTGGTCTCCTCCGGCCACATTCCATTCCGACGCCAAGCAGAAACAACGCCACTGAGGAGGCAGACGGACAAACCATAGTACTGCAGGTATGACCGACCATACGGGGACTACTACTTGCTAGACCAACCATCACGTCCTCTCCTTCCAACTCCACCGATCATGTACTACCGATGCTGCTACTACTACTACTAAAGATGCAACATAACTACGATGACCTAGTGGCCCTAGCCACTACTACTACCGATGGTGATACTACTACTACTACAGTACTACTACGAATTCTGCTGCTGCTACGGGCTCAAGCCAGGCACCGGCGATGGTTGGAGGCCGGTCCGGGGCGGCGCCGTGGGCTCAATCGAGGATGATGATGACGGCGATGATGAAGAAGCAGACCATCGCGGGGGAGACGTGGAAGCGCCCCTTGTCGGAGCCGGAGTGCGGTGGCGTGATGGGCGTCGTGGGCACGGCGGCCGGCGCCAGCTGGGAGAAGGAGGCGGCCGGGCTGGTTGGGATGGCCTTGCCGCGGGGGGAGGCGCCAGGCTGCTGCCGGGGAGACGGGGACGGCTTCTCGCTCTGTGGCGGCGGCGGGGGAGGGACCTCGCCTGCGAAACATCACAACAAAAAGACAGACACCGCACGGATTAGTCCAACTCTCGCATCGATCAAACACAACACGCGAAAAGTTGAAGCAGAAATAGCACAGAGCAGGTGACAGCGGGTTCGTACCTGTTGGCTGCTTGTAGCGGGGCGCGGCGGGCGGCGGCGGAGCGATCACGGGAATGGTAGCGGGAGGTGACGGACCTGCAGGCAAGGGCACGTGAGTTTAACGGCGTTAGTCCACACATTGCAATAATTTCACGTTCACAAAAAGAAAACGGTAATAAGATAACTAGTGCAAGGGCAGTATCGTCTTTCGGGTAGAAAAGGCATGCACTGCGGCGCCATTTCGTGCGGGCCAAGAAAAGAGAACAAAAGGGCAAGAGAAACGGGGTTGGCCTTTTGCCGGAATCCTGAAAGGCTGCAGCGCTGCTGCAGGCTGTGCAGGCAGTGCAGCTGGCCTGCTGCTGCAAAGCCAGAGAGCCCAGAGGGCAGTTGCTCTTTCTGTTCAAACTTCAGGCCATGGAAACTTTCACGCAACAGGAACAAGTAGACAAGAATGCAAAAGAAGAGATGAAAAAGAAACGCAGAGTTCGGACCTCGCTTAAGGCTGTGTTAATTCCCCCAATTCTCCCCAACTTTTCATCACATCTTCATCACATCCATCCCATCGAATTTCTATTCTCGGTCACATCAAAATACCAGCACATATAGTCACATCAAAATACCAGCATATATAGAGGACTAAATATAGATAAAATAAAAAAACTAATTACACAGTTTTGTTATACTTTACGAGGTGAATATTTTAAGTCTAATTAATTAATGTTTGATAATTATTATTAAATAAAAATAAAATTACTATAGTGTGACGTGACAAACGCTACAGGATTTGTTTTACCCATTTTCAGGATCTAAACACAGTCTTAAAAAACAAAAATACTTTTCAGTAAGAAAAACATCAGAAACGGTCAGGTGATCCATGGGGACACCGAGACTAGAGAACGAAGGGGAGCCAAGACGAACAAACCTTTTCGAGATCCAGACCAAAACGAACGAAATCCAAACCAAAGACAAAAGGCTAAACAAAATTAGGAGTCGCGCGCGTACGGAGCCACGGGTAATCTCGCCCAAAATATGCTCACTAGTATTAGCGCTCTTGCGACCCGAAAGAGACGAAGTCTGGAGCAAAAAAAATCGAACAAACTTGATGAAGACGTACGGGTTCGTCGCCACACAGTGGAAGACGAGAACTCGCAGCGAAATACCATCACGCAAAAAGCTCAAGAACCAAATCCGAAAGCACACAGTACACTAGGATCTCGCCAAACCACCACAGGATCCGAGCGAACACACACACACACTGACTCACGCGCACAGGTTTCTCTCTCAAACACACACGGAGAGAGAGAGAGAGAGAGAGAGAGAGAGAGAGAGAGAGAGGCGAACGTGATGTACCTTGGCAGGCGGCGGCGAGGTGGGCGCCCCCGGTGTGCTGTCCTCCGCAGGAGGCGTAGAGCGCGAGGAGGTGGGTGGCGTTGAGGCGGGCGAGGACGAGCTGCGGTTGGGCGGCGACGCGGCAAAGGCAGGGGATGCCGCCGCCGAGATCGACGGAGGCGATGATCGGCTCGCAGCAGGGCGCCGTGGGCATGTCCGGCATGCAGAAGAGCGCGATCTGGGTGGCGAGGATGGAGGGGTCGCACACCGGCTGCGCCTCGGCTCCCGTGGCGGCCGCCGCCGCCCAGGCGAGGAGGCCGAGCAGCAGCGCAAGGTGGTGGAGGCGGCGCTCCATGGGTGGTGGTGGGGGTGAGACCTCTCGCTGGCTCGCTCGCTAGGGTTTGAAGGGTTGTGGAGGGGCTCTGTGTGGTGTGGGGAGGAAGGCTCTGGATGGAGAAGGCTTGTAATGGGCATCTTTTATGGGAGGAACGGAGGAGCCGAGGTGGTTGTTGCCAGCTGCCTCCAGACGCCCAGAGAGCGAGGCGTGCGTCGTGGGCTGGGCGAGCCGGGCCGATTGATGGGCCAAGAGGCTAAGACGGTAGTTGGGAGCAAACAGCCCGTTTGCTTCGCGTTCATTTGTGATAAGAAAACAAGACGGGCGACAGGAGCGAATTTTTTTATTAATTTTAACTTTTTTTTTAACTAAATTTAACTATAACACCGAATCTTTTTTTTATTGCTAACCATTTTGGCCGCTCCATCATCCATGGAGCGGAATTTCTCCTTTGCCGCTCCATGCATGGTAGAGTGGCAAGGAGCTGGCTCAGCATTGGACCGGTCAACGCGTGCGAGGTGGGCCCACCTTGCCGCTCCATAATCTGCGGAGCGGCAAGGCTGTCGCTCTCCCAGCGATAGAGCGGCAACCCTGCCGCTCCGCAGATCATGGAGCGGCAAGGGGTATGTCGTTTAAATCGGTAAGTCCTCCTTCCTCTCCCTCTCTCGCCCCCTCTTTCGTTTTGCTGCTGCTGCTCGGCATGGCGCTGCCGAGGGCGACTCCCACGCCTCCGCCACCCGGCGGACCCTCATCCAGGCTCCCAAGCTCCACCTCCCTCCGCCGTGCTCCCTCCGCCCCGACGTGCTTTAAAGGTTAGTAGCATTGTTAGATTTATTTAGTCTAGATTATTATTTACTAAATTAGTAGTATACTTTCTGTTACTAACTTACCTTAGTTTATTAAGTTAGTTAGTATATTACTTTGGTTAGCTTAACTTAGTTTTCCTTAGTTAGTTAGAATATTTGGTTAGATATGTAGTTGACTTAGTTGATTAATAAAGTTAGTCCGAGTTATTTTGATTAATTAAGTAAACTAGTTAGTAAACTTTGTTAAGTTTAGTTATTGTAGTTAATTGTTATATTTTCTTTATATGTTATTTTGTTAATACATACGTACCTATTTTTTATTTGATGTTAGTAGATGCAAGACCTTTATCGTACGGAGTATTGAAAAAAGCGTGGTCGACCTAGGGAATTATACATTGAGAGTTCTAGCTTGGATGCCCCGTTCCTCCTGAACTTCCGGTCCCTAACTGTGACTGTATTTCGGCCGACATACAACATCGAGGCAGCCGGACACCGCGGCTCGTTGCTTCTAGACATGTAGCCGCATTTGCATAAGTAATTGTGTCATCAATGAGTTCATCATTTTATATTCTTTAGTTACAATTTAATTTCAAACAATTTTATTTTGTAGGATCATACTAGGTGTTTTTTCTTTCAGTGGATTGATGGTCCAGAAAAGTGTGATCCTAGGATCTTACTTTTCTCTACTTGGAACTTTCATAACTCCGCGGATCGCTTCAAGCAGTGGGTTCCCCTTCGCCTAACCCTCCTCCAATGACGAATGAAGAGAAGACCTACGCAACAGCTAGACGTCTGGAGTTGCCTCCTCGGTGCGATTACGGAGAGCGAGTAGTGATCAACCCTAACAATTCGAATGAGTTCACTTGTGCTCTCAAGCATGAGGTAAGTTGTCGTATGGTGATAAACTCTCATATCAGTTGGCAAATGTCATATCTTTCTGTTTTCATGTACTAATACATTTTTACCTATTGTTTTGTAGAATTTGTGTATGCCTAGGTGTAGTTTCAGGGAATGGCTCTATGGTCCTAAGGATCTTTGGCCACAGACAAAGAAAAAGGGAAAGGAAAAGCAGAGACATGTGGAGCCGGTGGAGGAACCCGCTAAACCTGTTGTAATGTGTCAATGTGGTGTGCAATCCAACTATGGCTTACTTCCTTCTAAGCTAGGCATTGGCCACTATTGTGGGCATATGATTGACTACGATGAGGTTCGCTATTTGACTCCTTACATTGAAGCGTACGTCAATTTGTTGTGGAATAATTTATCTGACTATTTGAACATAGTACTCGGAAATGCATGTAGGAAGGTTCAGCTGGCAAGAAAAAATTCCTCGAGGAGATTCAGGGGAGGAAAAGATTTGGACAGGCTAAAAGGATTTGGTCCTAATTACGTCAAGCATTTCATCAATAACCGGAAGAGAGATATGCGTGAGAAAGATAGAGTTAAAGGTATTCCGAGCCCTCATAGTGTCGCGTGGAACAAGTGGGTAGTTGAGAGAAATGCGAGAATGGAGACGGAAAGGGCTAGGAAGGATGCAGCTGAGGAAGAGAGAGTATTAATGAAGTCTGTGAACGACAATATTGCTTCATTATGTGCTAGTAAGTATTTGGAATCTTTGTGCATTATTAGCTTCTTATGTCGAAGTCCATGAATGACAATAGAATTACTTTGCTGACTTGATGCACTTTTGACTTGCAGAGATAGGATGCACCGGGAATTTTGAAACAGATGTTGCTCGTGCATTGCACGTGGAGAGAAAGCGTCAAAAGAGACACACTCGAGCTGGTGCTCACCGGTCGTTGCTTCCACCATAACGCTCTCCGCCCATAGTTGTGCCACCAAACCCTTTGACACTATAGATATAACCGTTATTCACATACGACTCACCGGTCTGCTGCTTAGAATAGCCTTTTTCCTCCTCAATAAAATCATGGGCTGGTTGTCCCCACACCCCAGTCCCAAGTATATCTCTTTAAGCAAGTTGTCATCTCTTCACAAAATATTCGTTGCACTTTAGAAAAGAGTACTCAACAACACTTGATACTGGCAACCCTCGTACTCCACGAAACACATGGTTGAAAGACTCCGACGCGTTGGTGGTCATGATGCCATACCTCCAGCCACCCTCGTCAAATGCTAGTGCCCACTTTTCCTTTTGTTCCATCTGGTCATATAACCATAATTTGTCGGCTTCGTTCATTACCTTGTCTAGCTCTTTCAATGTCTCCTCGAACCGAGTCTTTGTCCGTACATTACATGGTTCCTTCACCTTCTCACATACCTCCTTCCTCTGTCGTCGCTAATAATTAGCGTCGAAATGACGCATGCACCATCTATGCACTTTGGGCGGGAATCCTTCGATATGCTCATTGGCAGCATGAAGAATACCTGCATGTCGGTCCAAGATCACACATATGGTGCGAGTCACACCAAGGACCTGGGTACGTAGAAGCCTCATGAACCATGACCACGACGAATTGTTCTCTCCCTCGGCCAAAGCAAAGGCAAGGGGAACCATCTGATTTTTAGGATCAACAGCAGCAACCATCATCAAAGTGCCCCTGTACTTCCCGGTGAGGAAAGTGTCATCAATAAGTACCACAGGCCTACAAAACTGGAAAGCCCACTCCGTCTAGGAGAACGACCAAAAAACTCGGTCTAGTACAAGTCTCATCGGGTTGTGCAGAGGCCTAAGATGAGTCTCATCCAAAAACCATTTCATGTCTGCGTTGTAGAACTGCATTGCACTCAATATTCGGGGTTTACGGTTGTATGCCTCCACCCAACTACCCCATCGGATCGCAAGTGCAATATGCTTAGCACGTCAAGCCTTGCCGTACTTCACATGGTAGCTGACAAGGTTAAATATGTTCACCTGTAACATTGATACTGAGACATCGTTGTCCTTGTCAACAATAGCCAGAATACGTCGACCAAGATAACGTGCAGTGAGCTGCGGATGTGTTTCATTCTCGTTGTTATCCAAGCATTTGTGGAGTTAGACTACCGATTGTATCTTCCACTTCCCATCACGCTTCTTCCTCGCACTAAGCTTCCACATGCATGGATAACTTGCTTTACAGATAATTTGATACATCAACTCTTTGTCAGAATGAGTGACAACGTAAGGTCTGTGGTGAAACACAGTATAGTCCTGAAGAAAAAGCTTCCTTTCTGCCATTGTATTGAAGACCATGCCCTTACTAAGCATTAGGATCTGAGGGTTATGCACTGAATGCCTTGCCATCTGTAAACCCGTGTCACAGACTGCCATATGTGTCATGCTGACATCTCTGTAGTTTGGAACGCCAGTAAAAGATACACCACCCTCACTCAACTGCATTAGTTCATTCTGTGTGTAAGGGGGAGGTGGAACATACTGAATCGGTTCGCTAACCCTACCCCATGGATCATAATAGTGTGCATCACCCACTGGTAACTCATATACCAACGCACCATGAGTCGGCATTGCATGAAGTGCCGACACAGGAACATATGAGGGCGTGACATGAGTCGATACTGCATTAGGAGGCACCTGAGTCCTCTGAGCAGGTGTACCCCCTTCATCCCCTTCATCCCCTTCGTCCTCAGACTCAGAATCACTGCTAACAACATCAGGGACCCTCTCATGTTCAGCTTCGTCGTCCTATTCATGTTCAAACTCGCTCACATCATAGTCGTCATTTATACAACCTTCTACATGGGTATCAAACTGCTCCTACGTCAACTGACCGTCCATGTCCATGTTATTCGGAGTTTCATCTCCTTGTACACCCAATTCTTCGTCACCGCCTCCAACACCCTCATCAACATCCTCCAACCTATAGCCATTCTCAACAACCACCTCAGCCATGTGTGCATTACAACTTTGGAGGATCCTATTGTAGCGGGTCCAGTGAGCAGAGGAAGACAGGGACATCAAACCATAATTGTTATATTTTGTCCCACTATCATATCTGCCCCTAATTGTGAAATCACCACCAAACATTGAACTCAAGCGGGCACACAGGTCAGTGAAGGTCGGTGGTTCATCAAACCATTCTAACTCCTCTTCCATATCCTCAAAAACACCATCTTGTTTCCTAACACTTCCACCATAGAAAACCCGAACAGAACAATCAATCTACAAAATCATTCCACCGAAGTTTATCAAATGATCGATTTTGTAGCGTCTATAATTTTTAGCTAACTAACAATAAATCCTAAATAACTACAATCTATATAAGTAACAATAGTCTAGCTAATTACTATTATCTAGCTAACTACTAACAATCTCCGATAAGTATACTAACAATAGTCTATAAAAATTGTCTAGCTAACTACACTAATTTATAAGCTACTAAACCCTAAAGTAGTAACCTAACTAATAAAACTAACCTACACAAGGTCACTACAAAACTAACCTAACTAATTAAACTAACCTACAAATAAACATTATAAAGCAAAAAAATAAAAAAAAATACCTTAGCACACCGGGGGAGGGGTCGGCAGGAGGGGAGGGCGCGGCAGGAGGGGAGGGGCCGGGCGGTGGTGGTCGGCGACGGACGGCGGCGTGGGCGGGCCGGGGCTGGGGCGGCTCGCAGTGGCCGAGCGGACCGGCGTGTCTCCTCCTGGGGTCGGCAGGCGGCGGACGACGGCGTGGCCGGGGCCGGGGCGGTCGCGCACGGCGGCGGGCGGCGGCGGACCGGCGGTGGCGGCCAACGGTGGTGGAGGCGGGTGGGTTCGGGAGCAGCAACACACGAGTGTGGGAGAGGAGAGCGTGAGATAATGGAAAGAAAAAAAAATAACTTACCGGTTTAAAGGGTCTCCCCCTTGCCGCTCCATGATCTAGGGAGCGGCAGGGTTGCCGCTCCGTAGATCATGGAGCGGCAAGGTCGGGCCCACCTCACACGTGTTGACCGGTCTAGTGCTGAGTCAGCTCCTTGCCGCTCCACCATGCATGGAGCGGCAAAGTGGATGATGGAGCGGCCAAAAGGGTTAGCAATAAAAAAAAGTGATTTGGTGTTAGAATTAAATTTAGTTAAAAAAAGGTTAAAATTAAAAAAATCATCGGAGCGCGGTGCGTGCGTCAAGCTGGCTGCCGGTCTTTTAATAACTTTGTATATATAAATTATAAATATAATAATAAAGTTTCCTCCACTTTATTAACCAACAAAACTTAAAGAGTATATTTATCCGTGATAGTCAAAACGAATTCGAGGCACACACGCCAAATCTTAGCGTCATTTTATATATAAACAAACGACTTAAAGTCTCCAAATGTTTCGCTTCTAAGAAAAACCATTGCCACTAAACTACTCCCTCTATTATAAATATAAGGTTTGTTCTAGAAAACTTATTAAATTCAAGATCAATACAAAGAGCACAAAACATTGTAATTCAATTATTTTCAAGGTTGTTTTCTTTCAAAGAAAAGCTCCATTGCACTATCATCTAAGTTTTTGCCAAGTGTTCGAGCCAAATATAAGATTTGTTCTAAAAAGCTTATTAAATTCAAGATCAATACAGATGAACACAAATATACTTATGTGGCTTATAACAAGGAACAAAATCATGCTTATGTATGCTTATTATGTGTGTTAACATGGATTGCGTTTTTGGGCTGAGACACAAGTTGTCTGGACCCCTGGGACGTTCAGCGTGCGTTCGTTACGTTACGTATGTAGCTGACGCGGCCTCCAGGCTTCGACGTTCAGTCCGTCCACGGTACGGTAGGGTGGCCGTGGTGCGGTCCAAGTCGTTCGGTCTCGTACGTGCGGTATGTCGTAGACACAAGCCCCCCTTGTTTTTCGATAATATCGATCGGCCCTCCCAATAACATCTCAATCTCATGCAGAGACACAGGAGCCACGCACGCGCACGTCTCCGAGCGTAACGGGCGGCGTACGCAAAACCGTGTGGTCGTCGCGTGGATACGTGTTCGACAAAACAAAGCGGCCGGCCCCGATGAACATGGCCGCCGCGGACGACGGCGCCGGCATCAACGACGCCCTGCCCGGCGACATCTTCGTGGAGGTCCTCCGCCGCCTCCGCGCGCATTCCCTGGCCAGGTGCCGGTGCGTGTGCACGCACTGGCGCGCGGTCGTAGACGACCGCGGGCTCCTCCTCCCGCACGCGCTCCCTCCGCGCTCGTTCCCGGGCTTCTTCGCCCACGTCGTCCGCACCACCAAACCTGGTGGAGGCACAGGCCCCACCCCGGTTTCCTGCCCCCGCCAGCCTCGCGGGGCCCCGACGTCGACAGGCTCGCCTTCCTGCGGCCGCACCTCCCGTGCCGCGGCGCCGATGCCGCCGTGCAGGACCAATGCAACGGCCTCCTGCTCTGCTTCCAGGACTATCTGGTCGGCAGGCCCGTGGCGGGCTTCGTGTGCAACCCCACCACGGAGCGCCTGCCGCCCCCGCCGACGTGGTGGCCGCGCGGACACGAGGGCATGTTCCTCGCGTTCGACCCGGCGGTGTCGCTGGACTACGAGGTCCTCCTCCTCCCGGTGCCACCACCCCCTGGACGATGCAGCTCCGACGCCGCCGAGGCTCCCAGGCAAGGACAGGTGACGTTGGGAATGTTCATGCCAGAATCGTTGGAGGGACAGCAACAGCCGCCGGGCCAGGAGAAAGCTCTGCCTCTGCTCGTGTTCTCGTCGGCGGACGGGCGGTGGACGAGGCGACTACTCGCGCCGGGCCGGTGCGCCCCGGCCGGCCTCTACGACAGCGTAATGCGGCGGCACAGGCGGACCGCGGAGGGGCACCCGACGTGGAGGTCCGCCTTGTACTGCCGCGGCTCGCTCTACGCGCACTGCGAGAAGCGCATCCTGGTGGTGCTCCGCTGCTCGGAGGGGAAGTACGACATGGTTAAGCTCCCGGCCGACGAGGGGGAGCACGTGCCGTCGGGCCTCGCCGTGGACTCCATCTTCGCGAGCGCCGAGGACGGGGTGCTGCTGCGGTACGCGAGCGTCGACGTGTTCCGCGTCAAGGCGTGGGCGTTGCAAGAATCGGCGGACCGGAGCGGCGGGCAGCTGGAGTGGACGCTGACGCACGATAAGGACCTCGCCGCGCACGCGCGCATGCTGGACCTGTACCTGCTCCATCACGCGCCGTCCAACTGCGTTCCGCTCGCCACTGGAGAAGGGGGAGGTGGAGGCCATGGCAAGAGCGTGTGGTTCTCTGACGAGGACGCCGAGGAAGTTGGCAATGGTGACGTGGGCGGCGGCGGGTGCTCCGGGCTGTGGAACTGGGACGACGCTAGCTTGCTCGACATAGAGATTGGCGAGGATGAGGCGCTCGACGTCGTCGTGGCCGGCACCCCGACTCGGTTCTCGATCTTCGGGTGTCACCCGAGCAACGAGGTGATCTTTCTCGTCGCCGACGCGTTCCACGTCGTGGCGTACCATCTCGGCTGCGGCAAGGTGCAGTACCTGGGTCGTATTGTGTCTCTGGGAGACGGTGACCGCGTCGAGGCCACGTTCCCTTACCGCCCGTGCACCGTCGACGCGTTACCCAGCTACACCTGGTGAGTCTTCTCTTGGCACTAGCGAAGTCCTTTTCTTCCCCGATCACAGCGAAGACTGTTGCTCAACGACTGCACAAGATTTGAAGCTCATTCAAAATGTTTTGCTTCAGGGCTCCTTTGGTACAACTTTACTTCACCAATAAAGTTATTCTTTTAGAAAATAACTTTATAAGCAACTTTTTAGGTAAAGTGGAGCTATTTTATAAAAAGTATTTGTCAAAATAACTTCACCAACAACTTTACGCATGGATATGAGAGTGAGAGAGTTGTGATAATATAGTATTTTCAGTTTTATCTCACTTCATATGTTTGTGAGAGGGGAAGAAAAACAGCTTCATGGGTGAAGCTCTTTTAAAAAGAGGTGTTTGGTAAATAAAAAAACCTAAAATTGTTGTTGTGAGTTGTACCAAACATGCTCTAAAAAAATTGTCGTAATGTTATTTTGATTTTTAACCTTCCACGTATACAATATTGCAAAACTGACCTTATCCATAATTAGCAAACTGAGCATTTCATAGCTGGAAGTCACTGCAACATTTGTAAACTGCTTTTTGTATTAGAAGTTATTGATTTCTGTGTATCCAATTGTATGCTTCCTACTGGATCTAATCGAATTTCACCCTTGTTCATGTTCAGCCCTTTCCCATCCCTGGAGGCCGCCAACAACAAAAACACTCGTCGATTGGACCGCCGCTGCTGCTAGCTTGCAGAGAATTTAGTTTCAGTTTCCCAGTATTATATACTAGTACTAGAGTACTAGTTCTGTTAATTTGCTGTTACTTGGATGAGTCCATTGACGAATTTGGGTGTGCTACTTTATGTAGCAGTAGCATGAGTCTTTTTTTTAAAAAAAAAATATTTTAATGTTAATTGGACTACTAGTTTGCTTCATGATTTGTGCGTTTTTTTTTGTTGGAAGACCACCGGAGCACACACATATGCATATCGCTATTATTAAATTAACAAAGATCATACTTACTCCATTTCAAATTATACTTTTACCCTAAGTTTAATTACTCGTCTTATTAAAAATTATATAAATATATTCAACTTTAAGTTACTTTTAAAGATTTTTTATTAATAAAGTAAGGCACGACAAAAGAAATAATATTTTGCACACAATTTTAAATAAAATGAGTGGTCAAATTTAGGGTAAAAAATCAAACGTATTATAATTGGGATAGGGATAGAGAAAGTATTTTGCTGGATGTGAAGGTGTTTGGAATTATGACTAAAGTTTAAGCAATGTCACATCGAGAGTTTTGGTACTTATTAGAAGGATTAAATATAAACTAATTATAAAACTGTTTATATAAATTATAACTAATTTACGAGATAAATATATTAAACCTAATTAATATCACATCACATATTTACGGTAGCACCACGTCGTGAAATAGTTTAATAGTTTTGTCTCATACATTTAATTAGTTTTGTAATTAGTTTATATTTAATATTCTAGATTAGTGTCTAACCAACATTTCATCACCGCGCAAGTTGTCCGGTCATCCGGTGTCCGCAGCCCATCCGTTGGCGGCTTCTCGCAATCGCGCTCACCACTGTACTCCACGTCTCCAACGGCGCGAGCCTGCTGCTCACGTCCTCGTCTTCGCCCCGCCAGGCCAGTCCCTCCCAGTCCCAGGCGCGACCCTGAAACTCGACGCGTTCCAACGACAAGTCGCCTCCCTCCCATGCGCGCGCGCTATCGCAGCCTCGGCCGCACGAGCTATGCAGCAGCATCTGCTTCTTCTCGCCAGGCGCGCCGCGCGCTCCACGCGGCGGCGCCGGCTCCCGGTCGCATGCAGAGTCAACGCGGTAGAGCGCCGCTCGGGCTCGCTGCTCCCGCCGCCGCGCAGCACATTGGGTGTATACTCGGCGAGGGCCTCCGGCCGGGTGCGCTCGAGCTCGCCGCGGCGATCAGGTCGGCCTCGTCGCTCCCGGGCGGCGGCGATGCCCTCGCGAGGTGCCTCCACGGGCTCGCCGTGAAGGCCGGGCGCGTGGCGAGCAGCGCGACGGTGGCGAAGGCGGTCATGGACGCGTACGGGAGGTCGGGTCCCCTCGCGGACGCCCTCCAGCTGTTCGACGAAATGGCGCGCCCCGACGCGGTGTGCTGGAACATCCTCATCACCGCGTGCTCTCGCCGTGGGCTTTTCGAGGACGCTTTTATTCTGTTCCGGTCGATGCTCTCCTGTGGCGTGGAGCAGAGCATGCCGACCGCAGTGACGGTGGCTGTGATTGTTCCGGCATGCGCAAAGTGGAGGCACTTGCGGACCAGCAGAAGCGTCCATGGCTACGTGGTGAAAACTGGTTTGGAATCAGATACTCTGTGCGGAAATGCGTTGGTGTCAATGTATGCAAAATGTGGTGGAAGCAGGGCAATGGATGATGCACATAGATCATTTTCTTCTATTTGCTGTAAAGATGTTGTTTCATGGAATTCAGTCATCGCAGGGTACATAGAGAATAGGTTATTTCAAGAGGCGCTTTCCCTGTTCAGTCAGATGACCTCACATGGATCTCTTCCAAATTATTCAACAGTGGCTAATATTCTTCCTGTGTGCTCATTTATGGAGTTTGGGAGGTATCATGGGAAAGAATTGCACAGTTTCGTGGTCAGGCATGGTTTGGAAATGGATGTATCTGTTTCTAATGCACTGATGACACATTATTCCAAAGTGCTTGAAATGAAGGCTGTAGAATCAATATTTACAAGTATGGATGTGAGGGATATCGTATCATGGAACACCACTATTGCAGGATATGTGATGAATGGGTATCACTATAGAGCATTGGGTCTGTTTCATGAGCTTCTGTCTACAGGAATTGCTCCTGATTCTGTTTCTTTTATCAGTCTGCTCACTGCTTGTGCTCAAGTAGGTGATGTCAAAGCAGGGATGGGGGTTCATGGTTATATCCTTCAAAGACCAGTACTTCTTCAAGAAACATCCTTAATGAATGCTCTTGTCACTTTTTACAGCCACTGTGATAGGTTTGATGATGCTCTCCGTGCTTTCACCGATATTCTGAACAAAAACTCAATTTCATGGAATGCAGTTCTTTCTGCTTGTGCCAACAGTGAACAGCATATCGATAAGTTCTTTGTACTGATGAGTGAAATGTGCCGTGGGGTAAATCAGTGGGATTCAGTAACAGTCTTGAATGTTATACACGTGAGTACCTTCTGCGGGATTAAGATGGTCCGTGAAGCTCATGGGTGGTCCCTACGAGTTGGTTATACAGGTGAAACTTCAGTAGCAAATGCTATTCTGGATGCTTATGTGAAGTGTGGCTACTCACACGATGCAAGCATACTTTTCAGAAACCATGCTGGGCGGAATATTGTAACTGACAATATAATGATTTCTTGCTACCTGAAAAATAACTGTATAGAGGATGCTGAGGTGATCTTCAACCATATGGCTGAGAAAGACCTGACTTCATGGAATTTGATGATCCAGTTGTATGCGCAGAATGACATGGATGGTCAAGCTTTCAGTCTGTTTAATCACTTGCAATCTGAAGGCTTGAAGCCTGATATTGTTAGCATTGCAAACATTCTTGAGGCTTGCATCCATTTGTGTTCTGTACAGTTTGTGAGACAATGCCATGCCTACATTCTCAGAGAATCCCTAGAAGACATCCATCTTGAAGGAGCTCTTGTTGATGCGTACTCAAAGTGCGGCAACATAACCAATGCATATAACATGTTTCAGGTCAGCTCAAAGAAGGACCTTGTTACATTCACTGCCATGATTGGATGTTATGCGATGCATGGAATGGCAGAAGAGGCAGTGGAGCTGTTCTCTAAAATGCTTAAACTTAACATTAAGCCAGACCATGTAGTTCTGACCACACTCCTGTCAGCATGCAGTCATGCAGGGCTGGTTGATGCAGGAATAAAAGTTTTTAAGTCCATCAGAGAGATTCACAGAGTTGTACCGACAGCAGAACACTATGCGTGTATGGTTGACCTTCTTGCCCGTAGCGGACATCTCCAAGATGCATATATGTTTGCCTTGGATATGCCCCCTCATGCAGTCAATGCCAATGCATGGAGCTCCCTGCTAGGGGCATGCAAGGTCCATGGAGAGATCGAAATTGGCCAACTCGCTGCTGATCGGTTGTTCTCAATGGAAGAGGGGGACATTGGGAACTATATCATTATGTCAAACATCTATGCAGCTGATGAGAAATGGGATGGTGTTGAGCATGTCCGTAAACTGATGAAGTCCAAGGATATGAAGAAACCTGCAGGATGCAGCTGGATTGAGGTTGAGAAGACTAGGCATTTGTTCATAGCCAGCGATACTAACCACCAAGATAGGTCTTGTATCTACGATATGTTAGGAAGTTTGTATCAGCAAATCAAAGATACACAGACGCCGAACATGACAATGATGAAATCTATGTGACCACAAGTTGCAGAAACTAGAAGTGAAGTGCCCACCATAGGTGTGCTAGGTGGCTTTGCTGACTCCAGTTGCAGGACTTCCACTTCCTGGCTGCAAATAGTAACAAATTTTCCTTTGTCTCACTGAGGTATGCAGTAGCCTAGTCATGTAAGCATTCTAGTTTGTCTCCTGACTGCTGGGTGCTATTGATGTGTGCATGAAACTAATATTTGGTAGGCATTAATGTTTACACCGCACAGTTGTACTGACAAGTTCATCCTGTTGGCAGAGGCAAAAAAGAGGATTTACAGTTTGGTTTTAGGAGGTTCAGTTTCTTAGAAGGCAATTGTTGTCGTATGTTCAGGAACAGTAAGCATCTTCAAGTCCAAGCAGATGGTAATTTAATTGCATCCTATCCCTTCTCAAATTTCAGTTCCTTTTGTCTTTCTACAAGCCGAGGTATCCAAAAATATCATTTTAGCCATGAATTTTGTTCCTGGCATTTTTTTAATCTTTTTTATGATTGTACTTAGACCCAGAGGCAAGAATGCATTTTTTATTCTGCTTTAAGTTACTGTATGATAAATTCCTTCTCCCTTGACTGCTATAGGCCTATCACCCGGTCTTACCCTTGCCCAATACCTGTCGTATAACCATGCGTATGGTTTACAGTTTACCTTTCCGAGTTATCCTTCCTTTCTTACTAATGTAACCTATTGTTGAAATTGTAGTAGGCTTTGACATGAGCCAAGATTTGTTTGCTTTCTAAAATGAGCCAAAAAGTTATAACACTTGCACTTTGTTTCTGAAGCAGGTTGACCCTGCATTTTAAATTTGTAATGAGAACTAATATTTATGGTTGTGTGCATCGCTGGTTCATGGCTTCCTGCAGAGGCTGGAGATTATTTCCATTGTCTAAAAATGTGAGCACTGGCAAGGATCTTATGGATTTTCAAGTTAACTAAGGTCCTTAGAAAGCATAAAACTTGTGATTTTCTGTTAAAGAAGTTGATGTTTCCTTCATTCAAACTAAATAGGTGCATACCATACCCACTTCTGTTGATGACAAGTTCAGTGTAACTGTTGTTGGTATTGGCACTTCGCAGTGTGTCAACACTGCACACACTGCCAACAACACTCTGACTAGAGACCTGAAGGTAAATAATAATAATAATAATAATAATAATAATAATCAAGGATTGTTTTTTTTTCTGTGTAATTCTCCATGTAATATTATTTCCCTTTGGATCTGAACTTTGCATTGTAGATGCTGCCAGTTCCAGTGCTTGAACCTTCATGTGCGTGAACTTCCAATGGATTTTTGTATCCTACTGCTCCTGAATGCCACTCTACTTTAGAGAAGTAAGCATGCAGACTCCTGTACCCGCTAGTGCTATGGTTCAGAACTTCCTCCAGTTTTCGGTAAGAAGCTCATAACACACATTACGGATTGAATCACGGTTCTTGAATTTGTGGATATATGATATGGTGTTATTTTTCACATTATGCGTTTTTTTTGCCTTTTAGGCATATATCCACACTGCTATCGATCTCATGTCAAGATCTATAGGCGTCTTCAAGCCCGTGGACGAATACTCGGATTGCTCAAGTTGACCATCGACTGCTGGATCCAGTTCAAAGAGCAAGCCAAACAGTAAGTTTTTATGGACCCGTGGTCACTGGTACTCAATAGCTGTTCGTGTTCTCGACTGCTGTTGCCTCTGATAGCCTCCCAGTTGAGCGCAAGCAGGAACCAACTGTGCCGGCTGCAGATTTCTTCTCAGCTGCATCTTGAAAAAGAGCAGGAATTGTTAAGGGGTTCACAGCGCAATGGCAAAAACCATTGGTTGGGGGGCTCACACTCAGGGTTCAAATTCTGGGTGCGACATTTTATTCTGAATTTATTCCACGATTTTCCGGCGCTATGCATTAAGTGGTAGGCGACGTTTCCATCGACAGTGAGGATGCTCATAGAGATAGGGTTTGCGTACGTGTGTTCATAGGGGTAAACAGTGTAATCTCAAAAAAAAAGAAAAAGAGCAGGAATTGGGATTTGGGGAGGAAGCCGAGCAGCTCAAGCCTTGGGCAAGGGCAAGGCACTGACTCCGAAGTAAGAATCCACAAATTACCAAACCAGTTTTTTTTTTTTGAGCTATAAATTAACCAAACCAGTTGCCACTTGCCAGGGCACGCGTTTTCGCCAGGAATACCCGTGAATACCCGTGGTTGCCCGTTGCCGTCCACCAAACGGAAATCGAGTCCGAACAGGTCACCAACCAAACCCGGGGTAGACCGTTCGGCCGTGCTGCTATAATAGCCTCCACGCCGCCCACGCAACGCAGCTGTCCCCACTTCGCCGCGCGGAAGGGGAAAAAAAAGGAGATTCCCCTTTGCTCTCCGGGAAGCGCCGACGCCGTTGATGGATTTCGGGAGGATCAAAGCTGCCGCCGTAGCCCTGCCGTCCGAAGCGACCTCCGGCCAGTCCCGTCTGCCCTTCTCGGCCCCCGCCACGCCGTGGTTCCGGCAGCTGTGGGTCAACGCCTCCAAATAACGGCTCTTCGAGAGGTGCGCTCACTCACTCGATCTGGTTCTATCCTTGCAATTGTTATTCTGGGGTGGATTGGAACATTTGTGTCAATTTTGATGACCTTGGTGTTAAGCCGGCTTGGTTTCTGTTAACTTTTGTAACCAGTAGTTTGTTCCTCACAGTTGACTCTCCACCACCAAAGAGATAATCTGATCATACAGATCAAATCCCAATATTGATTCAAACATATTAGATAGAAGAACTGGAGCATGCTTGTGATTTTGTGAAAACAAGCAGCCTCAAGTCTAATTATGAAGAGCAGTATTGGGTGAACTGAGCTGACCTTTTTGCTCCCATGTTATATTATAGGAGAACACTGGTGGATTTCTCAGCTGGTGGTGGGAAATAAAGCGACTGGCCCAGCATCCTTGTGATAGCAATCACAGCATTGACAACTTCTTCAGTTTTAGCTGAAACTAGACTGATCAAGAGGGCGGCCAGCTTTCAGAAATGCATAGGCAGAAGATTGCAAACTCTGGGTGGGCTGCATTTGATCGCAAGTGGCGCAGCGCAGATGGCAGTGGGGATGAAGGTGATGCTGATTCATTTCCGACTCTCTCAAGGTTTGGAGCCCCCAATCTTGCTAGCAGCTCCATTACAGAAAAGAATGGGCTGAAACCAAAGCCTTTTGCTTCAGTGGTTCGCCCTTCTGTTGATTCTGGAGCCCTTAGTAATGGACGCGAAAATAAGAATTCTGCTAATCATGTGGACATTGGGAATCACGGTGCAATCTCTGCATCTGTTAATAAAGTTAAGCTCTTGAAAGATGCACACAGTTGGGCCGACAGTAATTTAATTGAGGATGTACTAGCTGCTGTAAATAATGATGTCATCCAAGCATCTGATCTGTTGAAAGCTATGGTCTCTCCTGACTTGCAGACTGGAGAGGGCAGAACATCTGGCCAACTGGCTACTGTGATGAATAAAACACATGGATTACCATCAGAAAGTGCTGCAGCAGGCAAAGAAAATCCAGATAGTTCACAGTTGTTGCTGCCACCGATGAATTTTCCTTCTATACCCTTGCAGCCTGAATTCGAAGAGAGTGATGATGATTACTTAAACTACCGGAAAGATGCATTGAAGATGATGAGGTATGATGAAATTCCTTATTTGTGCTTATGTTTTTCAAACTGTCTGCTGTTAGCATAATATTTTCTCTGGGTTATGCATAGATGAAGGGTGTCTCTATTCTTTCTGTATCCACCAGGAGCCTAGGATGTTCATTCTAGATCTAGCTTTGACATGTACCGCTATTAAGCATAAAACTTGCACATGATCATTTAGTCTTGTAATTCCAAACTTGCATGAGCATTCAAAGTCATTAATTTGTAAAGCATTCTAGAAAGAAATATGAAATCCTTGATTTATAGGTCTAACAGTTCATAAAAATTGATCAGACACTAAGTTGAAGATGGCAATATTTTTTTTAAGGTTTGTACACTTGTTTTATGTGATCAAAGTCAACTCTTTTCAAGTGAAATAACGAGCCACTTTCTTTCCTTTTGGTTGCAGGGCTGCAACAAAGCATTCCCAGTCTGCCAGCAATGCATTCTTGAGAGGTGACCATGCTTCTGCCAAGGAACTTTCTCTCAGAGCTCAGGAAGAGCGGGCAGCTGCTGAAAAGCTAAATAACAAGGCAGCGGAAGAAATATTCCGGCTTAGGAATAGCAATAATGACATCTGGAAGATAGACATGCATGGTCTTCATGCATCAGAGGCTGTGGCAGTATTGGAGAGGCATCTCCACATGATAGAGTTCCAGCAACCTGGAAATAAGTCAGCGTCAACTGAGGACTTAGCTAAATTGGAATCTGCATATTCTGAATCAACCACTGGTTCAAACTTTGAGCTTGCCGCTGAGAAGGTGGTCTTACGCCGGCCTAAGCAGTCTATCTTACATGTGATCACAGGTAATCTGTTGTTCCTCTATGCTTTCCTATCACATACAGTTGATGGTTTCATATCAAAATTGAAACAATTTATGTTCATCTCTTTTCTCGCCACTGTCTTTGTAATTATGATATGCAAATGTGCAATTTAGTGGATGAGAGCATCTTGGTATTATTTTACAAGCAGATAATGCATTGATTTGGTTCATTTAATAACAGCATATATAGAAGAAAGAATGATTTCATGTTCATGATGTAAACAACACCAGCTTTGGCAATAACTCATTTCTGTTTGTACTTTACACAGGGATGGGTAACCATAGCAAAGGGCAGGCTTCACTGCCTGTTGCCGTTAGGGGTTTCCTTATTGAGAATGGGTAACATTCGATGCAATCAATACAACTCTACATCTAAGTGTACACACGCAAGTATGATTGACAGCCTTCTTGCAGGTATCGATTTGATGAACTGAGGCCTGGTGTTTTTGCGGTTCGTCCGAAATTCCGCCGCCGGTGAACCTGTAGAAGTTTGTACAATTGTAACATGATGTATCAGTTGTGCCGACGTAGCCACTGCCTGTATATGAAACTAGAATGGCAGGGTGGGTAATAGGAAATTGCAGCAACTCATTGTTTATTTATCTTGATTAGTAAAGTGAATTTGTACATCTGTGATGTTATTTAACCTCTTTGAACAGTAACTTCGTTCCCACTTGACATGCAATGTTGTGATTGTAATGACCGTAATTGTGCTAGTGTACGGCAATGACATGCAGTGTTGTACTGCAGAATTGGGTTGCCATTGTCAAGAGCCAGTCTGTCTGTGTGATTCCTCTAGAGGCTCTGCTGTCACAACTCATAAGTCACTGGTCTACCTCGTATCTTCTTCACAGTAAACTATTGCTTTGCCGACAGATGTGATTCCTCTATAAGAGGCTTTGTGATTTACTGACATTTCATTTGCCCTCCAAGCTCCTAGCATTTCGCTTTCAAGCATGGCATTCTTCATGTCCTGTCAATTGTGAACAGAAATCAACTTGTGATGTCATTGATCTTGACTCTTGAGCTTGAGGTCAGTTGTCTGAGCTTTCGAGCTAATGGCCACATTCTAAAACAGGAAATCGAGCTAATGGGCAACTTGGCAAGCAGCAGAGCAACGATTTCATCGCTGGGCTGCTTCCTACTTGCAACGTGGCAGCTGTTTCTGCGGCACACCCCTCCGGCCCTCCCTGACCCTCTGGCGATGTGGCCCGTCTCCCGTGTGCGCGCTTTCGTTTTCGTGCAGTCTTGTGGTTCGCAAGCGCAGAGCAGTTCGTGGAGCCAAGGTCGCCTGCTGCAGCCTGCTGCGCGAAGAAGCCACACCACACCACGCATCGCGTAGTTGGCTCGCGGGACCCACGCGTCAGCGTCGCGCCTCCCTCTCCCGAGTCCCGAAGCTCGCGCGTCTCCTCGCACCTCGGCGCCCGGAGCGAACCTGAGGCGCGCGACCAAGCGATGGCCTCGTCGGCGACGCACCCTTCCCCCACCGTCCTTGCCTCCGGCCCTCGCTACTGCCGCCGCGTGAGTGCTCTCCCCTCTTCCACCCGGTTGTAGTTTACCGATGTAACACTGTAATCCCGCTGATGGAATCCTCGCCCAGCGGTGCGGTTAGTGAGCTCACGAGAACCGTAGGGTTTCAGCGCCGCACCTCGCTCCGAAGGTGCCATATTCTTAATTCTTTTGGGAGGGAATGGGCGGTGCGAGTTTTTAGGGGAGCCCATTTAGCCATGGATTGTCTGCTTCTGATTGACACGAAACAGTACAGTTGAGTACTTGAGTGAGTGTTAGATTTGGAGGCAGAAGGCTGATGTGCACAATTTTTTGGATGATCGTTTTGTACTGAAGGGCTGGATTGATGGTTTGGATTGTCAGTATATGCCACACGGAGAAATCATGATTTCCACGTATAACATATACTTGAATCTGTTAGATAATGGTATGCCATGTATTGATGGTTTGGTCTAGTGCTTCATTAAGCAGGAGAAAAATGGATATATCGCACACTACACGTGGCTTGCCTGAGTCTTTCACACATGTAACATTCAACGCTGCAAACTGCCTGGGCTGTTCCAGAATAAGTTTGGTCTGAAGTGGCCATATCATTTACGCCCATTTTGGCATCTGTTTAATTTTCTTTGTTTACATATATATAATTCTGTTCTTTATAATGTTTGTTCATCCTGCTACAAAGTTTTGTTCTCAAAACTAAGTTTGTTCACTCTGGCGACGACCATTTGCAGGGACATCCACCTTCAAAAGTTGGCTTCCGAAGCTTGGCGCCACGATTAAAGGTCAATGCACTTTTTGGGTGGCCTAAGGGAGACACGACAACACGTCTACTGATCCCTCCTGCTGAATCATATACGCTCTCAGGGTCAGCCTCAGAGGTGTTTTGTGTTTCTTGAGTGAACTCCTTTTCCAGGATCTATGCACCTAATTCATGATTTCCTTACTCGCTCGTTCGTTTCAGGTAGGTGCAAAACCACGTGAGGTGTCTATTTCTGTTGCTTCTTCTATCATGGACATTCCTGCTGCGGACTGGGATGCCTGTGCATCTGATCCAGATGATCCTGAAAACTTTAACCCTTTCCTTAGTTATGCATTCCTCTCAAGCTTAGAAGAATCAGGTTCTGCTGTAAAGGTAAGCAAATCAATCACCATGTATTCTTGTCGGATCATACAAAGACATTTCAGTTTTAATCACTGCTCACATACTGCCTACACAGCTGTTTAGCCCGTTTAACCGTTTAATTGTTTGTTTAGCCCGAATAATGGGTGACCGACTGTATAGCGTTTAGCGTTTAGGTGAACACTAGTTTTAACTGAGTGCTCAAGCTCCATTATAAGCATGTGTAATGTTGAACACATTGATTTTGATGATAAATTTGCTGTGATTAATTGGTAACAGAACTACAAACAAGATTTATCTGCAATATCACCAGGCATATTGAGACAGCACAAATTGTGAATTACACACTGTTATCTTATTGTCTTCCTTGGGACCTTGGTCTCGACTGATTTCAGGAAACTGGCTGGTTACCTTTCCATGTTGTTGCACGGGATGAGAATGGACATATTATAGGTGTTGTTCCGCTTTACCTTAAAAGGTTTAACATCATTAACATAATATCATCTCCTGTTTTCCTACTTGCCATGTACTGTGTGCTCCTTTCATCTTGTTCTTTGGTTGAGCGACAACATTGTGAACTTGCAGCCATTCTAGAGGAGAGTTTGTGTTTGATCAATCATGGGCAGAAGCTTACTACAACTATGGCCTTGAATACTATCCAAAGCTCCAGTCTTGTGTGCCTTTTACTCCAGTAACTGGTCAAAGAATATTACTTCGAAATACATCATACCGTGAACAAGTTTTTGATGCACTAGTCAAAGGTTTGATGAGCCTGACTACCAAGGTATCTGGGTTAGCATTCTTGCAAATATTTTGTTTAGTAGTGTCTACTAATAATGCCTAAGAATTATAACAAACATCCTATATTTGTAGCATCTACTATGTGCTACTGTTCATTGTTTCCACCTTTTATCAGCTCTACTTCATATGGCATTGTGATATCCTCTTGAACTCACCATTTCTTAATTCTTTAGTCATTTGTCTTCTTTCACTCTCGTTTTCTTGCAGTGTACCAAAGGGCACCAAGTCTGTTTTCATTTAAATAAACAGAAGAATTTGGTTGTCTGCTTGCAGCTACAAAGTTGCTAAATCAGGGTTGATCGTTACTTAATGTGTGCCAGTGATGAGTCAATGCTGAAGTAATAAAAGTTTAAAATCCTGCTCTCTTTACAACTCGTGTTTCGTTATCTTTATGAACAGCTCAGATTCACTCTGAGCGCGCACACTCCCACCAACTCACTTAAGCTTTCTTCGCTTCACATAAAAGGGTTAATCTGGGGTTGATGGCATGGACTCTAGAAACCATATATGCTAGTCTAACCCACCCTCAACAAGCAAGGTGGGACTAAACCCCCTACAAACTTGCATTAACACACACACATGGGCCACCATGGGCCTAATTTAAACTGGACCGGATGTCACATTACTAATTATTGATGTAGACTCATGTACATGTGAAGTAGTGACAACCTTTTTGGGTTGCTTTGTTTCTTTATCAACTACCTCTGTATAGCTCTTAAAAGAGTACCTTTAGATGTATTGAACCAAGTTAATTTCTGTTGGTTTCTGCTGCATTTCAGATGAACGTGTCATCATTACATATTACTTTTCCGTCTGAAGGTGAATTCAGCAAATTGAAGGATAGAGGATTGTTACAAAGAATTGGGTTGCAATATCACTGGAGAAATCGGAATTACAAGAGGTGCTAACACATTTTGATATTAATAGCATTTTCTTCTGGATGGTTCAATGCTTGAAGTTGGGAGTTCTAAGTTCTAACCATGTTGTACTGCAACTTGTGGGTTTCAATACATGGGTGGGACATCTAGTTTTAAGAAAATCTTGGTGGAATAGAAATGCAAACACAACATCTCGTATTTGTTAAAAAATATGACACTTGGTTGTTGATATACTCTCTATCATTTTCTGTAGTAATTTATCTGTAAATAGTGGTGAATCAGCTTGTTATAGTGTTCTGGTTAGATGTTTCTGTGGGCCATGAGGTCTTATCCCTATTTTATTAGTACAAAAAAGTAGTTATCTTGGCCAGATAATTGTATAGCTCAGAGGGCACATTTCAGATAAAGCATAACTTGTGGACTATTGTTTTAAAACATTGAAATTTTTTTATGGAATCACTGCCTTGTTGATTCTGTGCTAAACTATATGAGATTACATGCTAGTTGGCTAGTTTATTGTGATTTCTCAATGTTTGCTGATATTCTTTTTTCACCATGTTCTTTCAGTTTTGATGAGTTTCTAATGGATTTGAAGCAGCCTAAACGGAAGAATATTAGACAAGAACGTAAAAAGGTTTACCTTCTTTTGGCTTAATTGATTCAAATGTGCTTGTCAATTGAAAATAATCTTTTTTGGAAACTTCCCAGATTCCTGCTCAAAATTTGCAAATGAAGCGACTTCGTGGAGATGAAATAAAGGTAATTATAAGGAAGAGATAGTTCTTTAATCGTACTCTTCAATCACTTCTTTTACATTATCATATTCTTCACCAATATCTCATTAGCTTTGTTGCTTTCTGGACAGCTTACTTATAATTGCTTCCATTCACATTGCAGAGCAGCCACTGGGACGCCTTCTATAAATTCTACCGTAACACAACTGATAATCAGTTTGGTTTCGCATTCTTCTTAGCTAGTATTTTTTTACACCTAACATTATCCCATTCCTATGTTGTTCTTGAAATGGTTGTTCATCTTCTGTTGGCATCCATGCATATCATGATACAGCACCATTCTTGTTGACTCACTCTTCGACTTGAATTCCAGTGTCCATTTCTTCTTATTTACAATGTCACATAGTTTCCCCTAGGTTGGTCTAGTTCTTTTTATCTGCGCCCGTCTATTAAACATGTATGACTTTTTTAAAGGATTAATATTTAAGTGTGCTACTGTGTATTAAGAATGAAATTTAACCAAAGCAAGCAAGGAATAGAAGTTTAGCAAATTATCGGGAAAAAAAGGTCATTTAATCGATCTAAATGGCTTACTTAAACAGTGGCCATTGTGTACTGTTTAAATGTGCTAAATGGTCATTTAGGAAAAAAGAATTGGAGTTTGAACTTTGAAATAATTACTGATAAATGCATGTGAGTGCTAGCACACTGCCTTCTACTTGATGGGAGGAGGCAACAAAGTTTTAGGAACCACATCACGTGAGTGTGTGACCCCCTCACCTTTTTGCACTTTCTTTTTGTTACACGGCATATCTGTAGGTGTTTGTGGTGACCATGCCTAGGCACATTTTTCATTAAGAGGAGGGGCATATATGTAGGTATGAATTATGATTGTATAGAATTCGCTTGTGCAGTAATGTAGTTTTCTGTATTTTTCAAGTAGGGATGCTTCCATAGGTCTTTTATGTCCCATTATATGTCCTCTGTTTTTGAAATCTAGATTTGTTCGATTAAATGAGTTCTGTGGCGACCCAATGATCCAAAGAAAGCAAAACTCGAATCCCTACTCATGGCTTACTTTTCACTGCAGTTGGGGCAGACCATACTTGTCAAGGGATTTCTTTCACCTCTTGGGAGAAAAGATGGGAGAGAATGTGATGCTTATTGTTGCTGAAAAAGATGATAAACTAGTTGCGGGGGCTCTTAACCTTATCGGAGGTGATACACTGTTTGGCCGGTTATGGGGATGCCTGCCAGATGCTTACTTTCCCAATTTGCATTTTGAAGCTTGCTATTATCAGGTAATTTGCTCGTGTTTAGAACCATATGTTTGGAACAATGTCATTATATGGTTTACTTATAGAATAGTGATATCGTCCAGGCGATTGAAGCAGCCATAGAGTTAAACCTGAGTAAGGTGGAGGCAGGTGCTCAGGGAGAGCACAAGATCCAGCGTGGTTACCTCCCAGTGACAACTTATAGCTGCCACTACTTTTCAAATCCTGGTTTTGCGGCAGCTATTGGAAATTTTCTTAGACATGAGACGGCTCAGGTATTTTCGTGTCAATATTTTGAACCAGTTTCTCGCCAAAACTATGTGATATCAACCTTGCTGTCTTTGTTCTACTCACTTCTATGTGTGCTTAAAATAATCTTTTATGGATGCATATACAACTCTTTCATCTGAGTGCTTAGTACCTGTAGTTAATCAGTGTAGTTTTGCCATCCACATCCAGTGCCAAACTCACCCTAGTTTCAGTGCCATATCTGGCACCCTTAAATCTGAAACTTGTTCTGTTTTCGTTTCAATATTTTCTGCTACATTAGCTTCACATTCTGATGGGCCGATCAGGTAGTCTAGTGTACAGCATTATCACCAATAGTTGATATACACACAAAAAAAAATTACCTCAGCAGTACCACCTTTTGGAGCTAATGCTATTCTATGTTAGCCGGTCCTGACTGCTGAGTGTGACTAAGATTAGGACATCTTAGTAAACACGCATTGACTTTAGCAGTAGTTTGTTAATACCATATATTAACGCATAAGGCATGATATTTATTTTACCTTTTTTCTAGCTTATTGTTGAGAAATTCTATTTTTCCTCCCAACGGAGTAATTGCTTACACTACTAGTGTGGCCTTTATTTTATATCAGACACTTCTTTTTCTTAAAATACTTAAGGAAATGCAGTTTATTATGATGGACAGTTTGCATACCTTTCTGCCTTTTCCTGAAACTCCCAATTAATATTCTTGGTGTTAATAATACCAGGTTAAGCATGTTATTAAGGTCCTTTATGATTCGGGTCCATACAAGGAAGACATACTGAAAGAGTTTGCAGCTCAACAAGACGTCGACCTGTAGAACATAGAAGTGACTTACACTTTGCATACTGGTTTATAGAATTAGCATCTTTTATGTAGCAACAGGAATACGGGTAATCCCATTAAGTATACCAAATTACGAATCCGGCATCTGTACACTGCCAGGAATGTAAATATTTAACATGTAAATCTAAAACCATTGGCTGGAAAGGTCAACATCTAAACACAAACATTATGCGATATTACGCATCTCTGCGTCAGAATTCAGAAATGCTCTCTTGGTGCTATTACATCAGCCTTACATAAACCTAGCCGTTGAGTTGGGAGCTATAGCTATATGTATATACTCCACTTGTTTCTACTTTTCCCAACAGAAGGATCTGATGCTTCGTGTATATTGCGCTCTTTTCTAATGGGATCTTTCGCATCAGACGATCAGAAGGACCATCTGAACTATTAATAAGAAATACTACTCCCGTACTAGGTGTTAGGAGAGCAGTTCGCATCACCCAAGAGGATATGCAGGAAAAGAAAGGTACAACGTCGCATCAGCATATCAGACAAGATCCAAGCCCAAAAGGACGCCAGATACTCTCCTCGATTGTGAACAGCGTTCTGATTCTATACCGCATTATAGTACTCCCTCCGTTAACAATCAGGTAACAATTAAAGAAAAACAATGCAATTCCGTGGAGTCAACGTGTTTAAACTTTGATTAAATAAAATTATATAAAAAAACTAAAATCCATGAGACAAAATAAATATTATTAAACTAGTTATAGAATATATTTTATAATAAATTTATTTGAGATATAAATATTAATACTATCTATTATAAACTTGGTTATACTTGAGACAGTTTGACCAACACGATTATCATAATTGTAGTTTAACCAACACGATATCATAATTATATTCTTTTCTGGACGAGGGAGCAATTTCTAAAATGGTGGTCATTTTATTTTGTCAAAACTTCTGATCAAATTTATAGAAAGATACATAAATATCTACAGCTGACATCCTAAATTTCGTAAACCACTGCAAATCACTGCCGATTGAAATAACGCTACATCTGGCATGGTTAAATGTGAAAGGCCGTCCAATGTGAGGAATCTTTCTCATAGTACTACCTCCGTCCATCGAAAAATGCAATTCTCGTTTTTTGAGAAGTCAAACAATTTGAACTTTGACTAAATTTATATTAAAAAGTATCAACATTCATGATATGAAATTAGTATCATTAGATTGGTTATAGAATATATTTTTATAATAAAATTATTTAGAAACATAAATATTAATACTATTTAATATAAAATTAATCAAACATGAACTATATTGACCGACACGCTTTCCATAATTACGTTCTTTTCTGTGTCTCTGCTGTGCAGATTTGATGCTTTTGTGTACGGGGTACAGCACTATCACCACGAAATCGTCTGGACAGAGGATTTATTGTCGCCTTTCATCGGTCTTACTTTTCCTTTTCAGAGCTAATGCTACTCAATGTTTGCCGGTCCACATACGAAACTCATTCTGTAATTGAAAATAGTAAACATGCGTTGGCTACAGCAAGAGATTCATAATATTCGGGGTTAATCCAGGAGTAACATTTTTTGCTGCATGGTGCATGATCTTTGTTTTTATTTTTCTTTAGATTGTTGCTGATTAACACCTCGGATCACAAATACAAGTTTTTCTAGGTCTGTCTAATTCAAACTTTTTTTAATAATAACTTTGATCATCAATATCTATTTTTTATATGTATAAAGATTGGCCTAGATTCGTTTGAAAAGTATTTGGTAATATATATTTCTTTTCACTGAAAACATGCTTTTTTTTTTAGATATTGCTAATCAAAGTTTGAAGAATTACGATAGATGAACTTACATTTGCGATTAGAGAAAGTAGCTTTCTTTCTTTTTTTTTTTCTTTTTAATATATCAGGTTAGACATGGCATTGAAGTCTTGCTGCTGCATGATTCTGGTCCCATACGAGGAGGAAACAATGAAATGTCGAAAGATTTGCATATCCGCAAGACGTTGACGTGTAGAAGACTGAAAAAAGGGACTCGCTACTTTGAATATTGTATCGTAGCAGTAGAACCTTTTATGTCGCAGTAGCAAGAGGAATACGATGACTCCACAACCACAAGGAAGTGAAGATGCTATTGAACTCTAGCGCGCTGTTAATCGTTTGTGCGGTTGATAAGTCACTGATTCTGTGTTTAGCTATTTTAGTGTGACATACTCCGTAAGTAAACAAGATACGCCGTCTGAATTTTACATGTGAAATGAAAACACTCTAGACTCTAGCACAGTAGGTGCATGAACCTCTGCTGCCACAAATGCGTTCATCTTCATCTGGCTCGATGAAATTACACAGCTAAAGGTCACATAAACAAACTGATAGTACGTACTGTAGTAAACATCACAAACGTGGATGGATAAAAAAATCTGACCTCTACATCCAGGGATGTACACAGCTAATTATTACAAAGTCATTCGACATACGCAAGATAAAGAGCAAGCCTGAGTTTGAAAATAAAACACATGTATCTAGAGCAAATGATAAACATGCTTCCACCCTTGATTTGAAATCTCCAAAGCAATCACTTCTATTTTCTTGCTTATTCACACGAGGGTGTCTTTGGCTTGCTCGTCACGCTGCAGCCGGGCCCAGGAGCGTATCCAATACGCTCCCCTGAAAATAACCTGCGAAATAGAGTTAATTTTCATTTTATTAAAAATAGCATCATTCCGGCATCGCCAGATAGCCCAGCACATGGCAGCAACCCCAACCCAAATTAAATCTTTGATCTTTTTAGGCTGATAATTAAGCCAATTAGCAAACATATGTCTGATAGATCTCGGTTGGGTTAGATTAGTAGCGTAAAATATAATCCTCCAAATCATTTTAGTATAGGGGCAGTCTAGGAACAGATGTTGGATAGTCTTATTCCTATTACAACAGATACATTGTTGGCTCTCTGTCAAGTTTTTTCTATCAAGGTTGTCCTTGGTTAGGACAACACCTCGCTGCAGGAACTACAGAAAGATTTTTATTTTTAGAGAAATTTTTATCTTCTAGATCTTTCTTGTGAAGGAAAGATGGTTGAGTATGGAGATACAATCGTGGAGTTTGGAGGAACCTATTTATTTTACACCTTTATTTAAGCATCAATCAGAAGACAGAAGGATCTGATGGTACATTAAGTCAACCTGCGTTGTCGTCTTCCCCACGGGAATCGGATCGGATCGGATCCGATTGCATGATCTGAACTGCAAAAACAGGTGAGCAGTTGCCATCGCCCAGGACGAAACAGGCGGGGGGGAAAAGACTCCCCCCCGCCGTCGCATCAGCGTATCAGCCCCGGATCCAGGCCAAAAAGGACGCCGGGTACTTTGCTCGGAAACGGATCATGCGTTGCAGTCTGATTCTATACAAAAGATGGTGGATACAAGGGGGGTTCGCTCTTCCTCCTTCCTCCTTCCTCCCTACGACGTCTCCCTCTCGATCAAATCAACAAACAAAAGCCACGGAGAAGCTGGCGTACGTGGCCGACACTCGGTCGAAACCCCGGTTAGAATCTCGAAGCAGACAACCTTCTTCTCTACCTAAATTAATCGATTAATTAATTAATTAAAGACTAGCTAAATCTCCACGCCTGTTGGTGTTGGAGCCTGCCTGAAAATGGCCGGTGCCTTGCTTGGTGCAGTAGCTGAAGCAGCTGAAGAACTCTGCATTTGCATCATCAGTCTCCTGTTGCCTGTTGGTTCCCTCCCAGGACCGTTGCTGGGTTTGGTGCTCAGGCGCACCACGGGGAGAGGGAGAGCGAGCAGCGAGCACCCGACGACGACCATCTGTGCAGGAGGTGATCGGCGAGGCACAGCACGGCGTACGCCAGCACGACGAGCTTGAGCAGCAGCGGCAGGTACTGCGACAGCTCCACGCTCGACGAGTGCAGCACCTGCAGGCAATAGTATTGAGCAACCGGTCAGAGAAATGACAATTTATTATTTGGACGAGGAGTGTCGCGCGGCCGGCGCGAGCGCGACACGTACCATGGCGACTCCGGCGAGGTTGGCTCGCCGTCCCGACGGCGACGTGGCAGCAGAGACGGCGGAGGGCGGCAGCACCGGCAACGCCGGCTTGCTGCTGTTGTTGTTGTTCCGCTTGGCCACGGCGTCCTCGCCGCCCTTGGTGGTGGGCCTGGCGGCGGTGGAGCAGTTCCGGAGGCGCTGCACGTCCTTGCTCTGCATGGGCTTCACGATGAAGTCCTCGGCGCCGGCGTTCAGGCACCTGCATGCATGCCACCGAGCAAGAGCAGCAAAGAGCCGCCGTTAGTAGTCGTACTCGTACGTCCACGACCACGATCGCCTGCAGAATCGATCGGATGACGCTGCTGCTAGACGATGCCATCGTCGCAAGATTCCGCATGAATGCGGGAGCAGAGACGCGATCTTTGTCTCGTACTGCTGCCGGCTGCCTCCTCTGCCCGCGAGTCCTTCCTTGGCTGCCTGCCTGCTGACAAGGCTATTCCTTCAGTACTACGACTACTACGGTCCAGTCAGTCAGTCACGGGCCGAGTGAATGATGAACGTGCACGGAGACCGAGGCAGGCAGGCAGGCACCGTGACACATTACGGCCGGCCGGCCCGGGGCTGGGCTTGCTTCAGCAGGCATTCAGAAGGGAGGGACCAAAGCTTTTACTCCCTTCTTTTCTTTTGTTTTTGTTTTCTCTCTTTCTTTTTTTTTCTTGGTACACCAACTTATTCAGTTTCTTTATAATAACGGATGAATAGTCAACTCTGCCAGGGGGGGAAAGGAAAAGGAAAATGGTGCTGCAAAGAGGAAAACAAAGGAGCTAGCTCACCGGCTGATCCTCTGGGGCTCGTCTTCTGACGACATGACGATGACCGGGATCGGCTTCAGAGGGTTCAGTGCCTGCCAAGTTTAGGAGCAGTTTGCAGCGTCAGCGTGTGTGAGAGACTCTGATGAGACACAAAAATGCAGAAACGAAGCGAGCGCATGCAGAGAAAATGCCAGCAGCAGTACCTTGATGGCCTTGAGGAGGTCGTAGCCGGTCATCTCAGGCATGCAGTAGTCTGTGAGCACCATGTCGATGGCCTGCTCCTGCAATTAGAGAGAGAGTGTGTGTACAAGTTTAATTTAGCGCAACATTTTAATAAGGTACTAATCCAGTGGTCATATGTATAATAAATAAAAGATAAAAGAACTGATGAGAGCTGTTGGAATTGGAGGCACAGAAATTTAAGGCAAAAAAAAGGAGGCCTGAACTGAAAGAAAGGCAGGGATGATGGAGGAACAGGATTCCGTTGGAGTCTGTACTACTGCAGAGTGCAGCAGGCACACCCTACTACTGTCCCTAGCTCCCTACTACTCCTACACACTGTCCAGTCTCCATCCCGTCCCGTGCTGAGCTTTTACAGGACATGCATGGCGAGATCAGGCCATGTTTAAGTTTAACCACGCCGCTGCTGCACAGGGATTAGCATTCTACGTACTAGCATTAGCACTAAACAAGAGGCAAGCAGCTTTGTGGATGCAGCAGCAGTGAGTGAGCCTGTGGCAGGCAGGGTTGTTTTTCTTTTGCTTTTGCTTTTCCGCCATGAAAAGCGGCGACCTTTTGCTTCCAAAAGAGGGGCGGAGAACAGAAGCACGTCACGCGCGCATGCGCAGACGCGTGGGCCGTACGGCAAGCCGCGGCCGGGGCCGCCGACATGTGGCGCAGGAGCCCATGCACTCTCCCTCCCTCTCTCACTCTCTCTCTCTCTATCATCCATGGTCTCTCTCTGATGAAACTGAAATGAGGCATGTGAGGTGAGGTGGCTGTTGTTGTAGTTACCTTGCCGCCGTCCTTGAGGCCGAGGAACTCCATCGCCTTCTTCGCGCTGTCGACGGCGATGACTGCACGGACGAAACATTTACATTACATTACACACGAGATGTTCAGAATCGACTCGAATCTAAAATATACTAGTTGCTTTCAGAGCTGAGAAACATCTAGAGGAGGAAATTGGGACGAGGTGGCTATGAAATTATGAATAAGATGTGACATGAGCTGAGAGCTAAGGAGGGGTTGGTGGCTGACCGTGGAATGAGCCGGCGCAGGAGTTGCTGCTGAGGAGCAGCTGGGCCACGCGGCGGTCGACGGGGGAGTCGTCCACCAGCAGCACCCTCATCACGCCCTCCTCCACCTCCACTCTTGCTCCTCCTCCTGCCTCCATCGTATCGATCTCTTCTCCGCCGCCGGCCGCCTCTCTCTCTCTCTCGCTCGGCTCCTCTGTTTCAGTGGTGGTGTCCCTCTGCTCTTTCTCCTCTCCAACCGATTCCGCGGCGACGTCAGGCGTCAGCAGCAAAAGCAAAGCTTCTGCCTTCTACTCGTGGCAAGCAAGGCAAGGATGGCAAGCAAGAGGGTTGCCGGCCGCGTGCTCTTATAAAGCGTGACGCCACAGGTGGCCAGCCGGTCCAGGACGAAGGAAGAGAGAGAGAGGTGAGGAAGACGAGGAGGAGGAGGAGGCAATCCTCTGACGGCTCCCAGGACAGGGCCGGGGAGGAGGGGGAGGGTATGGTGTCAGGACTCAGGCAGGCAAGGCCGCAGGCGTGTGTGAGATGAAGGAGGAGAGCGGGAAGAGAAGGAGGGAGGGAGGGCGCGACCACTCTGAAGAACGAAAGAAGGAAGACGGAGAGGCAGGGAGGGAAGGAGGAGACGAGAGGCGCGGCGGGCCCCACTGTGGGCCCGCAGAGGGGTGGCTCGCGGGGCACGGGAATTGCTTTCCCCCTCTAGATTTTGCTGTCGGGGAATCTCTCCACAGCACGCTCCCGAGTCCCCTCAACCTTCTTCGCCTCTTTTCTTCCCCCATTCTCCCCCAAGCTTTTTCCCCGTATCATCATTTTCGTCCTTTTTCTTTCCCAGATCGCCAGAAAGATTATGCGGCAAGAAAAATCGACTTCAGGCTGGGTGCCCTTTGCTGCATTTTTAAAATAAAAAATGACAAAAAAAATTTGACCCGGACATGGCTGCAACTAATGTATGTGTTACGGTTCAAAATTCGACGAAATTTCACTGAAATCTTGCAAATTTCTAAGGTGGGTGAATGTTTTTTTCACAATTTCATATTACACTTATATATGTGTTTTATTGTTAGTATATATCTCTAGACTCATACCTTATATTGTTTATGTTTCAAAATCTTCTACTCAATGGGTGTGTGGCCATAAATCATGCTAATGTTTTGTTTAGGCCTGAAAGCTTTACAAAATCATGTCTCATGTTGAAGTCACCAAAAAAAATTCAACTATTTTTGTGAATTTCTGTATTTTGGGGTGGCTAAAAAATAACCATGCTCTCCACACACAAAGTTGACCATTCGATATTACTCTTAATTATTGCTCCATCAATCCCTTAATATACAACTTATGAGTTGATCTGAATTATATTTTTAAAATTTGACTGAATTTAACATAAAAAGACTAATAGCTAGTATAACACAAATTAATATAGTTAGATACAATATGAAATATAGTTTTATATTATAGCTTTTATTGCCTTAGATATCACTGGCCCTTTATATGAAATTGGTCAAATTTTAAAAAATAATTAAAAGATACAAATATATTTATTTATTAAAAACTACCCAATTGGCATCACATATTGCATTGCCGTTGCATCAACAGTCAGAATCTCCTTAGTTTTTAGTTGAAATTTTAGTGACTTGCCCTGAATAAAATGGAGCCCAATTAGAGGGTGTACCTCCCTTATTATATATGTTGGGCGAGAGCCATGTTGGGCGGTCGAAATATGAAAAGACATAAAGCTGTAGTAGTTATTAGAAGGTGACAAATTTCGATATATATATAGTTAGAGGAGTTTTGAAAACACCATATAGAGATGCATGAACGTACGTTCATGTGCGAATCTCTATATCCTATTCTTATTAAATCAATTTTTTTTACTTCTACTTCAACAACACCACCCAAATTTGCACATCACTATCTTTTTCTTCTTCCTCCTTCCTTAAATCGATGGAGAACCAAGAGGAGCGCCAGGCAAAGAGATCCTTCGCCCTTGCAGAGGCCACGTCGGGGAGGGAGGATTGCCGGGGGAGAGAAAGGAGTCGGGCAAGGACGGCGACTACCGGAGGGGAGGGGGAGCCGGGCAGGGACCACGACTGCCAAAGGGGAAGGGGGAGTTGCGCAGGGGCCACGCCACGGAGGAGCTCCCAATGCAAGGGCCACACCAAAGAGGGGCTCCCGCTGAGCAGAGCGGGGGGTGGCGGTTCCGTACAAGCGCTAGGGAAAGACGGCAAGGGCAGGAGGGGGTCCGAGTAGTCGGCCCTGTTCGTCTGATCGTTTTGGTGGCTGATAAGCCGGCTGAAAAGGCAAGCGAACAGGGCAATGCCCAACTAAATATGAGGCTCGTAGTAGGAGCTACGCTCGAGTGATGTTTTTGGTTTGGATACATATACTCCTATTTAGCTATGGGGTTCAAGCAGGGACCTGCATAAATGCTCTAAGCCTTTGTGAATACGTGAACCAATTGGGGTCGTGCTTCATTGATTTGTTTAGAAACACTAGTACAAAAACGATTTTTGGCTGCGCCCCAAAAAAATAGCAAAGGTGGTTTAGGTTATCAACCGCCAATAAAAAAAATGGTTACGAACCGCCACTGAAAATTGATTTTTATAGGCGGTAGTCTTAAGAAAACCGCCTGTAAAAATACCCTATTTTTAGTGGCGGTTTTCTTAAGGAACCGCCACTAAAAATCGACCTCGGATTTTTTTCACTGATTTTTTTATTTTTGTAAACGACTTTGGATGGAAAAACTTTCTACATGAAAGTTGTAGATCTCGAAAAGTTATGAAACTTTGTAGTTCACAACCTTTTCATTTGAAATCATCTTGTCATCGAAAAATACGTTCGAATATGTCAAATTTGAAATTCAAATTTTTGTAAACGACCTCGGATGAAAAAACTTGCTACATGAAAGTTGTAGATCTCGAAAAGTTATGAAACTTTGTAGTTTACAACTTTTTCATTTGAATTCGTTTAGTGGCTGAAACAATCAATTTACACTCAGTTTAGTATAGAATATGAGGAAGTAAAATGGAATCTAGAGACAAGTGAGTCATGGGTGAAGTGGTAGAGAAGGTACCGCGCGAGACTTGGTCTGAGATTCGAATCCCCGGCGGAGTGCGTTCGCAAATTTTACGCGAAAAAATATGCGACCTGCGACGGAGACGGGCGGGCGGCTACAGGCGGTTGCTTAAGAGAACTACTTGTAGAAACCGTCTACAGGCGGTTCACGCCTGTAGAAATTGTCCATTTCTACTAGTCTTTTCCGAACCGCCTATATAGTACTAGTTTATACTAGTGAAAGGCTCCATTGAATTCAGCCGATTTGATTTGATTCGCGCGGTGCGACCCTGACGGCCTTAATTGTTTTTTCATGTAGCTACTAGATATGGCCGTGGGGGTTAGAAAATGCAGCACGTGGATTCGAATTCGATATTCCTGCCATTTTATAATGAAGTGCTTCGTTGGTGTAAGTTTGTCCCGGTGTATCAACTTGCAACGACGTGTGGGTTTTTTTTTCTCGGATAACTAATAACGTACTCCGTATGTGGTTTGGGTCAATCGGGAAGTGCTAGGCTACTAGTAATACATATAAAGCATCGCGTGCGACGGTGTGGTATTTGTTTTATGCATGTTGTCTATCGGAGTATAAGTAATTTTAGTAGCCACAGTTTGTGAATAAATTTGATGCGCGACATATTTGCTCTCTCTCTCTCTCCTATTTGTTCATTCCGCAGCTTGTTTAGTCTATATACTCCCCGTGTAATTTTTTTAGTGATGCAGGGTACAAATCTCTCTATCTTTTCACATACACGTACTTAATTGTAGACAGCATTGTGAAGTTGTAGCAAGCATTTCACGCGCTATACACGCTTACTTGTACAGTGTTTATGTATAATACCTTGGTCATTGATTATGTGTCGACCGTGGATACGAAGCTAAAACAATCGATTATTCATTAACAGCGGAGATACGGAACAGACGTAGTACATCAGCAATAATACTGTACGACTGCACGTAGTACGGTACACACAGACAGAGAGGAGCGAGAGGGGCCAGGCGTTTTGGATCGTTTCCCCTTGTTGGTTTGCCCCCGCGGCTGCCCTCTCTCTTGCTCTCTGCTAGCTACTGCGAGAATCTGCAATCCACTAGTATACACTGCCTCTGTTGCATTCATTTGGGTCTGACAGTGTACCGCGTCCTGTGCGCTGAACCGGATTTGCATGCGATACATTATACATGAATGTGTAGCACGACCAAAATTTGATGATAAGATATAGTGTCAGGAAGTACGTGTACCATGGACGCACGAAAAGGTGCTGGATAGGTAGCCTCTCCTATTGGAGTATTCACGACGACAGCACGATTCATGGGGCTTCATTTAAAGCCTGTTTGGATACGCAAAACATACTACAGTATGTACCAAGGCCTGGATCTTTTCCGATCTACTCTGAGTGTCCGACTGATAGGGTCCCATGCATGCATACTCTCACATAATATCACTGTGATAAATAGCTTAATACAACATTAGCATAGTTTTTTTTTCAAGGTCTACTGCTATGATATTACAAATTGTTCCGTCATTGTAATTGCTTTACTTACTTAGTACTCAATTAATTAATTAATTAATTAATGACGCTTTAGCTCTACTAAACATGTTATTTGGTTTAGCTGAAAAATATTTTACACCGATCATGACCAAAGGCAAGTATTCATTCCGTACTTTGTAGGAGTATAATCTGAACCTATACTATACACACATCATGTTCCTTACTTGATAAACCATTAAAATGAGTCATTACAACGTAGAATTTTGGGTTTAATGGATACGAGAGTTGATTATAGCTTGAGTATGTTGAATGATCTAGTGAATGTTTAGTAATTAACATGAAGACATATGTTTTCCTATAGTATGTATTATGGCCCTGTTTGAGACAGCTTCTCCAGTGAGGATAGATTCTTTAAGCATGATTTTTCTATATATAAGTTAGATTTTAGAAGAAGCGTTATGTGAAAAAGCTACCCATTTGAGTATTTGTGTTATACAATTTGTCTTAACAATTATTTTCGTGCAATTTTTGTTTCCATTTTTTTATATAAAATTTGAAAAATTAAACAGCCATTATAGTTTTTTTTAAATATCTTTTAGATGGAAAAAAACGCCGTTAAGTATCATAGTTTGCGATTTGCAACACTGTATCATGCTATCTCGGTCGTCACACGTACGTAAATGGCGGTATTATACATAGGGCTAGTATAGTAGGAGTACAAACACGGTTGAGATCATATTCGTATCGTATCAGTACGCTCGATCGATCGACAGATAAAAACCTGCCTCTGGATCTCCAACGTACCACTACTCGCAATCGCAACAGTGGCAAAGATCTATCGGTGTTCAAACAAACTGTATGTAGATGCATCTCATAACTCGCAAACCTCCACACGCAGCCGGACAAAGCATTGCGCACAGCCACGCATGTCGTCGATAAGCCATTGCCATATATGCATGCAGAGGGCGGGCTACAACCACGATGTTGATCGCGTGTCGTCAGCTACTTACTCAGCTAGCTTCAGGCTTCAGCTGAGTATAGGAGCAGTGAATTGAATTCGATCGGGGGATAGCTAGGAGCAGTGCCACTGCCACGGCGACGGCGGCCGCGGCCCGGAAGCAGGAGGAGCTCTGCCATTTTTGCTTCTTGGCTGCGAGCGCGTGTACGCTTGCGAGGAAGTGGGATCCCGGAGTCAGCGAATCGAGGGCAGGGCCTGCCGTGCATACAGTCACGCAGCTTTCTGCGACGAATCAGAGGATCCCGGCGCAGGCCAAGCAATTCGATCGGAAAATGGATAGATTGCGAGATAACACATTGCAGCATGTGTACGCGTCCGGCGCGCACATTCTTGTTGATCATCTGCATGTGGACCAGCGTACACGTGGGAGTTACGAGCCTAGGACGACCGACCATCAGAGCAAGGGCCGGCAGTGGCGGAGCAGGCCTTCAAGTCGAGGGGGCAATTCAATGGTAATAATCTACATGTACACGATTTAATTAGGATCTATTTAGGTTCCATTTAATTCTAGCCTATTTGGTCCCATTTAGTTCTAGCCTATTTGATTTCAAGGATTGAAAAAATAAAAAACTATTAAAACTGTTAATAAAAGATCAAAGCACCCCCTTCGCTTCTCTCTCTCCTTCCCCGTACCCTCGCCTCTCTCCAAGCAGCGACCGGCGCCCTCGCGCTCCTCCCCGTTGGCTTCGGCCCCCTCCCTGGTCGGATCCGCCCCGTGCCCTGTCCGCTATGGCGTGAGCTCCATGCATGCCGGCCGTGGAATCGGCTATGGCAGCAACAAGCTTAGGCGCTGAAGAGAGGAAGAGAACTCGGTGAGGGGCTAGGTGGTGGCGGCTACTCAGTTCTCTTCCTTGTCGGATACAACCACCACGAGCAACACCTACTTCTCCGCAAACTGGAGCCCTCCATGGCCGGTGGTGGCGCGGGCACCTGCTTTGACAGTGGCACGGGCCTTGTCTGGAGGCGAGGGTAGCCGCGCACGTGCGAGACACGGCAAGCACGACATGTCTGAGTGCCTGCCCCGTCCTTGTCCTCCCTACGCCGACGAGCACAACCTACGCTCCTCCATGGCCAGTGCAAGCTCCCCCTTCTTCCCCTCCGTCGCGGCCGATGGAGCAGGCGCGACCGTCATGGCCTGTTGGGCGTGCGCGGACTGCTAGGCAGAGGGCAATGATGAGGGGCAGCCTCTACATATCAAAATAGGCTTTTAGTCTCCTTTAGCAACCACTTGTGAACTATTGACTAAACCCTATTTAGTCTCTTTTTAGTCACCTTGTGTGGCTATTTGATAGCTAAAAGGGACTAAAATAAGGTGACTGCCACCTCAAACCAAACAGGGTCTTATTATGCTAAGCCGTGACTTTTCTTTCTCATAAAAAAGTTCCATATCTGAACAACTAAATAAAGCGAACACGACGAAGTAGAATGAGAAAAATCAATAATCAGTGGATAAATTTGCACACTTGCGATCCAAATAATAGTGGCGTCCATTTATCGAGCATGGGTTTAAACAAGCATATGCAGAACAAGAATGTTGCATGGGTGTAGATCAGCTAAACAAACATTGTTGTTTCGTATCATGCGTGAATGGGGTGGACTGCAGCATGCTAGGAAAGGTTGCATGGCACCATGCAGGAAGAGAAAGGGTTGGCTAGCTGCATGCATGTTGCAGATTTTCACTAGTTTAGATGTGCATCAGCTCCATTTTCCATGCAGATTTCCACTTTTTCAGATGTGCAACAGTTTCATTCGGATGCTCTAAAGTTTTGTGGAAGGTAAGACTTAAGAGGGACCACGGCCACCTATATGGCCCTAGCGTACGCCTTGTTCACTTGGTTTATCAGCCGGCTTATCAGTCAAAAACAGGCAAAAACAACATCTGCCGGCTTATCAACCACCAAAACGCTCAGGCGAACAGGCCGATAGCTCCGTCTATGGCAAAGGGATAAATTTACCTTACAAACATCTTCGATTTTGATTTTTCAGACATAAGAAAATAACTCAGTGTCTCCATAGAATCCTTCGGTTTTAATATTTATCGACAGACACTATTAATATTGTTTCCGTTAGAGGATACCTTTTAACTGTGTAGTTGACAGTATAGTTATAGTTATTAAAATAATAGTTTCTAGGAGTGGGAGAGAGATAGGTTGGGTGTCCTACCCTCAAGTTTTAGTAGTAGTTATAAAAAAATTACAACTTGTACACTTGAACTTTAATGAGGATGAGGTTTATGATAACTTGTAGTCTCGTAGATCGCCAATCTAATAGAGCCGATAACTAGCTTGACGCAACGATTCATGTGAGATTGAAGCAATGCAACCCCATGAACAATAGATTCAAACTAATAACTAGCTCATATTGAGCTTTCACGAGTTACACAATACAGCCGTACAAACGAAACATGAACCAAAGTTAGACTTACAAGCAAACCGGAGGTCGATCTAGTCGATGCAGCTCAATCCGTCGAAGGTTCACCGAAATCTACTCTACTCCTACTCCTAGGGGTGGCCGGAGGTCAAAAACTAAGTACTAGTTGTGTATTTGATTGATTGAATGTCTTTATCATTCCCTAGACCTTGCTATTTATAGACCATAGCATGTACCCTAACCGGCCGCCACGCAAGTCCTAATAATAAGGAAACAAAACATGACTTGGGCCTCAATTCACTCCATCGTGTCGAGATCGTCGTTTACGTGCTGTTGAAATCGGCCGAAAGATCTCTCAACGATCTCTTATTTCCTTAGTCTCCACGATCTCTTATTTCATTAGTCGATCTTTCGGGTCCACCTTGGATATCTCCCCTGAAGGCCTGCTAGGGGCCCATAAGTGCATATCTGGTCGTACCAAAGTACGGTGTCAACAGGAGGCTATTAAGACGGAACCGTCACCTCCATCGTGACCGCGCTCTGCCAGGCCTATGTGCGAAGGCTGGACTATAGAGGAATCAACGCAACTAACACAGTCACCTACGCGAACTACCACACGGCACGGCACATCAGGAGACAATCGTAGGTACATATAATATCCAAGCACCATGCTTGCATAATACATACCATCTAACCCACTCGAGAATTGAATTAGGCATTTTACGATCATATAAAGATAATCATCACCAATCATAACTATATCTAATATGCAACCAGAATAAACTAAGCACTTAATAAGTAGCAATATAATAAAGTAGAATAAAGTTATAATGAGATACAAGATAAATTACCGATCTCCAGACAAATGGATGTGGAATCCCGAGCGTATCGCCCAACTCCACTTGAACCTTGCTAGCTACTTAGGCTAATGACTTGAAGCACTAGAGTTCTAATCTAATCTCTAGAAACCATAGATCTATTCTAATCTTGAACTGGATCTGACTCGACCTTGATGAGTTATTGATCTGGGGGTACAATGCTCTATTTATAGCTCGATGGGATACGCGACAGCCGTTGGATCAAACCGACTTAATGTAGGGCCTAGATAAACCCTCAAAGGCGGTGGAGGAACACTCCAGAAGGTCGGCAAAGGCGGGCCCAGGGGCAAGCCGGCCGGCCGGCCCCACCTGGCGATGGCTCGGGCCCCACTTCCTTTCGCGGTGTCTTGTTCCTTCCTGAGTTAAATGACAAATATATCTCCGAATATTTATAACACACACATACACGATTACGGTTTCCTAGCAAAACATGAATAAAAATAATCAAGGCATCCAGCAGATCTTTATATCCTACTAGAGGTTTAATCTTTTTTTTTCCAAACAAAGTTGGGCGCATCTATTTTTTGTTTGTTCTAAAAAGGCGACCTAGCTAAAAAGTCAGCCCCTACATATCATATCATCATCGATCATGAGTAGATGACGTGTGCAAAAAGAGCTTTCTGTTGATATTGTTCTCCCAAAAGGGGCCGGGGCGCCTAGCTTTGATGTGTAGATAGCGCATGCATGCGTGTGGAGCCTGGAGCCTGCATCAGAGCGTCATCATCGTCATAATGAAGGGCCCGGGGCAAGGCACGGCACGTAGTACACATACTGTACAGGACGTAAACCTAAAAGGCAGACCGCAGCATCAAGAGGCCCCGATCGGATCGCTTTGAGATCTCGCCCGGCCATTTGACCTGAGCAAAAAGGATCGATCGGCACAGAACAGATCCATCTACTACTCCAGCTGAGCTGATAAAGCTTTTGACCCGCCGGTCGGTTGCTGGCTCGATGGGCTGCCGGCTGCGATCTAATGCGAATCTAGACGGCCATTATACACCCACAGTGCCCGTGCATGCTTGCCCCCCGGCCCGCTGCTGTTGAAGTTGCTTGCACATCACACCATCTCTCTCTCTCTCTCTCTCTCTCTCTCTCTCTCTCTCTCTCTCTCGTGGCTTTACTACAATGGCAACGTAACGAGCGAGCACCGATCGATCTCTCGCTCGCTGCTGGCGAACGATCATGGGAGGCAGCGAGGCATGATGGCCTACTACCACCGGCTGGCTGGCTAGCTCAATTAGTAGGCTCATCAAAGCCAAAGCCATGGTACCACAGGGGAGAGGAAGAGAGAGGAGGGACGGATCTAGCGGTGGAACGGGAGGGACTAGAGTTCCCTCAATCGGCGCCGCTAATCTCATAGAGTTCCCAAAACCTCTAATAATTTTTTTTGTCATAGCATCTATTTTGTTTATCAGCCTAGCTTATTAACATGAAATAATATTTTTATTTTACAACAAAATAGTTAAAAACAAAATTGGCTGGTTTATCAGTTATAGAAATGATCCGTCAAACATGTTATTATTTAAGGAGAAGAGATCGACCCGCGGTGGAAGACGAGAACTTAGGCCGTGTGGAGGTGGAGGAACTCGTTACTCGTGCATGGGGTGGCAGTAGTCGTCTGCGAAATTAAAGATTTGGGCTGACTAGCTGGCTGGCTCCAAGACAGCCAGGCGGTACCTACAGAAGAAATACGGTACGGATGGATTCTCCAAACAAAAAGGCGTCGCCAAAAGAGGGCTCAATGCAAGATACTAGCGCTGTTAGGCGCCAGCCGGCTGAAGATCGTCGTCGTATATATCGTTCTCTGAGATCATGCAGCTGGTCGTAGCACCGGGGGCCTGTGGTGGTCACATGCAATCGGTGGTGGTACTGAACCAACAAGCGGATCCAATCCACAAGCGCGTCTACGCATGGCCGGGTCGTGACGCTCTCTTTTTACTGATGGCCTCATGGGTTGGGTGTAGGAGTATAGTATATACAGTACTCGTACAGCGTTCTCGACCTGCTCCTACGTAGGAGTAGGACTACTCTTCCTCCCTGCCTCCCCACTAGCACAAATACTGTGTAGATTGAAGAAGAAAACCTGTGGCGGCGGCTGTGTTACCAAGGTGGTGATACTAAAGTTTGACGTAGTACTATGCTAGCTAGCTGCTCCTACGCAATATGCACACAGGCACGTAGTAATAGAGCAGTAGTAATACGGCTCGTTTAGATGTAAAATTATTTCAAATTTTGGTATTGTAACATTTTCATTTTTATTTGATAATTATTTGTCTAATTATGAAATAATAAGATTCACGCAAATAATAGGTAAACTGTGTGATTAGTTATTTTTTATCTATATTTACCCCTTTGGATTGTAGGATTGAAAACACGTAGGAATGGGAGAAACATAGGAATAGGATAGTAATGTATATGTAAAACAAAGGAATAAGAAACATAGGAATTTTGTTGGAATGGGTGTTTGGATGAGTGTAGGAAAAATGTAGGAAACAATAGTGTGTGTTAATCAATACCGGAGGTATTAGCTTCTATATCAAGGTAAGCTACTTTAATTGCATGTGGACCGGTACTTCACTTCCGGCGCATCCAATCTTGCTGTGCTGATTAGTCAAGCCCTCTCTCTGTTGTCATTTACCTCGATGCTATGCACATGTGTTAGAAAAAAGTGATGGGAATGGATGTTTTGTTTCCTATGTTTCTCCCATAAAATTGTTTCTAAAGGAATTTTTCCTACAACTTTCCCACGCCTCAATCCCGCCAACCAAAGGGCACCGATTCCTATAGAAACCAGAATTCTGTGTTTTTCCTACAAATTTCCTACAATCCAAAAGAGGCCTTAATGTTTTTATATGCATCTAAAAAATTTCATCCAACAGAAAATTTTATAAATTTTTGGAATTTTAAAGGCATACTAGTAGTACTAGTCAAGGTCCTAGTGGTACGCATGACCACGACGTTATCGTGTCTACTACAGATGGGATGATGAGAGATCCGAGGATAGAGTACTAGCCGGCAGGTCTCATCACAGCCTGGTGGTAGGAGTAGTTTGTTTCCATGCAATGCCATTCCATGCCGAGGTCCTGAGGAATCCGGATGGATGGAGGTGTCCCTAGCTGGACCCTACTCCTAGCTAGCTACCGTAGCTAAACACGACGTGCTGTGTGTGCTACTGCCCGTCAAATCAGCCGTGCTTAGGATTAGGATTCCAGGTCCAGGTCCAGATTCATTGCTCGATCGGGGGAGAAGCAAACAAAACCCAAATCTGGGGCAGGCTTAAACACCGCAGATCTCGGCAAGATCCTCCATGCATGGAATGGAACGGAGTGGATGGATCGGATCCACCTCTGCTCTGCTCTGCTTCTGCTCTCTCAACGTGCAGTGGTCGCGTCGTCGTCACGGGCCGGCCGGTGTCGTGCTGGATTCGTCTCTTTGTCGTCTCTCTCGCTTGACCCCCCACCCCATGTCCCAGCTGCCATGCCTAGCTAGGTTCTCTCTCTCACGTCACGGGCTCAGTCAGTACCAGGAACGATCCTTGTTGTTGGCTGTAGCTACTCTTCGCTCACTCCTTTCTCCTCCTCCTTCTCCTAGAGATTCATCCTGGCATGCTTCCAGACATTGAGGCGAATAAAAAAAAAATTATCCAGACACCATACTTGGGGGACTATCAACTGTTGTAAACGCCTCACAAATCAGCCTCTCATTTTTTTTTTTTGGTCCTGGAGAGATAGGACACGGTCAAACAAGTCTAGTACTGCTCCTGCGACATTAAACCCGCGGCGCGGATAATGATTTATTTATTTTGGTAAGCTTTGGCCTGGATCCATACCGTACGTCAGCTAGCCGGCGGTGACTGCAGGTACCGTCTCGTCTTGTCTTGTCACGACCCGATCAACCATCATGTAGTAGCGCCCGTGCAGGTGCCGGTGCCGGTGCTGGTGCTGGTGCTGCCATGGCGCGCGCAAACGGCCGGTGACGACGGATGGGATGACCAACCCAGCCAGCGTACGTACGTACACGTCCTCCTCGCGCTCGCGGCAGCGAGAGAGAGAGAGAGGAACAGGCACGGGAACCGATGGAAGCCGGTCGCTTGACCCCGGCCGTGCGTTGTGCGTTCGAACGACCGCCAGCGCCAGGCCGGTCCGAGTCCGATCGCCTCCTCCACGAGTCGCATTGAAGCGCCGAAAACGGTGGTGGTGTGGTGGGGCATTGACTCCCCGGCCGGGATCCTATTCCTATTCCCTGCGGGCACAATTGTACGGCCCGGGCGTCCGTCCGTGCCGTCGGTGGGATCTCCGCGAGCAGCGTAGTACGAGCGGGGTTCGCCGCCGGTACGTACTACTGTTGGCGCACAACACGGCAGGGTCAGCAGCGGCACGGAACCGGAGGAGGAGTTTTTTTTTTCGTTGGTTGGTTCGCGCTGGGGCTGGCGCGGCGGCCGTGTCCGGGTCGCCGGCCGGATCCCCGAGGAGGATCCGGGGGATCTGCGGCCAGGCACGCATGCCACCAGATCTACTACTTGCCAGAGCGGCAGCGAGTATCGGCGTCTTCCTTTTGACGAGATACACTACTTTTGCTGCCGGGATCCTGTAATAAACAAAGGAAAAAAATTGTGGAAAATCGGTGGTGCTGTCGTCTGTGCAGCAGGCCGCGGCCATAAAATGAAGTGCCGCAGCCGCAGTACGACCCTTGCCAGTTGCGGATCTCTAGCTGGTTTCAAGTGGAGTTGCATACAGATACAGCAGCATACTACTGGACTTGGACTTGGAGTTTCAGGATGATGTGCTCCAGCCCAGACTCAGCCAGACGGTCACAGCTGAAACTGACCGTTTTTTTTTCCAAGAAAAGAAAAAAAGAAAATACCTTGTTCCAGCGGCAAGCGTACATCCTGTCCTGTCCTCCGCATGCTGCCATGGCACGGAGGGCCTCGCGACCCACCAAGACCAAGGCAGAGCTAGCGCGCAGCACCCGGCAGGCATACGTACGCGTGGTTGGCAAGCAGTGTGTGTGACGCATGCACGGCACGGAAGCGGAGGTTGCCGCGTCGGCGTCGCCGGATCCCCTGGCCGTGCACCGGCGGATCGGATCGCGTGGGGGATACCATCCTCGTCCTCGACACCCGATACTTTCGGTGTTTTAAGAGTGGTGGTAAATTGGTAATATCCAATACTATATCTGGCGGGCCGGGCCAGCGATAGACTGCACCACTGCAGGGGAAGTAACCTTTGGTTCAACTACTGACCTATCGCCGCATCCAGTGACCATAGTTGCTGCAGGCCTGCACTAAGAGTGTTTGGATATAGTGGATAAAGTTTATTAGTTCGTGTCTCATCGAATGTTGGTATGCTAATTAGAATGATCAAAGATGAACTAGTTTTGAAATTAATTACAGAAGTCGTGGCTAATTCATGAGATAAACTTTTTAAGCCTAATTAATTTATCATTAGCACTTGTTTACTAGTAACACTGTATCATTAAATCATGAACTAATTAGGCTTAATAGATTCGTCTCGTAAATTAGTCTCAATCTATATAATTAGTTTTATAAATAATCTATACTTAATATTCTAAATTAGTGACTAAACATTCGATATAACAGGGACTAAATTTTAGTCCCTAGCAATCAAACACCCAGGGTGTCTCCAACAAGTCGATCGATCTACGCTAGTGATTTTGACGCTCAAAATCCAGCGTGGAAGAGAGAGGACCAAAAACCGAACAACTATCACTTTGTCAGTGTTATGACCCAGGGGGTCAAGACCACCAACTAGTAAATTTGTATATTGCGTGCTCCCTCTCCCAGATGTGATGCAAGAAGAACACAAGATTTATCCTGGTTCGGGTAAAGAAGACCCTACGTCCAGCGGGGAAGGATGTATTGTATTATCTTGCACCTAAGTGCTCGTACAGGGGTACAAGCAGGTTTACACGGGGTGCTCAGAGTGAGCTGGAGCCTAGGACTAGCAACGCTATCCTAGGTGAGCTGGTGGAATGCTTGAGATGTTGATCAAGCAAGCAGGGTGGGTGTCGTGTGAGCAGATGACTTGTTGCCGGATGCCAATATGCCCTTCGATTCGACTCGATTCGATTGGAATTTGCTTCGCTTCGTTTCACCCCGATTTCATTGCCCTCCCTACTATCCCAGGGTTCCCTTTTATAGACCAAGAGGAGGCCTGAGAGTACAGAGGTCCTAAACTGTAGCGGTATGGGAGGCGTGTCCGTGACGCCATGCTTACGATGGGACGTCGATCGCTGTAGCGGCATGGCCTTCCCGTCCTTCTGGTGCTTCAGGGCATGGTGATGGCGGACTGTACGCTGCCGCACGTCATGGCATGGTACGATCGATCTCCTGTAGACGGGTACGGGCTCCACAGTTGAAGCGGGACGGAGCGGATAGGACGGGTCCCATACTGGAGTGGTTGGAGGTGGCAGTCGACCCCCGGGTCGAGGAGTATCGAGGCCTGTGGGACCCTGACTCATCCCTGGAAACGTGGTCGAGGGCTTGTCCCATTTAAGACTCAAGGGGGTGCCTTTGACCTCCGTACTTGAGGCGTGGCCACAGTGGTTGTACGATCAACGGAGAGTCGGGGCATGGGCGGCAAACTGATGGATTTGACCGTAGTAGTGGGCACCCATGGCGTTAGGCGGGAGCAGGTAGGCGCATTGGATTCTCTTTACCCTATACTGGGAGTAGGTGAGTTGATCGAGCCTCCTGCTCGCGGGTCGTTCGTTCGACCCATGTCCGTCAATCGGGGTCGAGGGGTTGAGGTCGAGGGGGATTCGATTGACCCCTCTTCCGTCATTCGGGGGGTTAAGGCGAGGCGGAGGGGTCGTTCGTTCGACCCCTGTCCGTGTGCTGAGGTCGACGCGGAGGGGTGTCCTGCCTACTGTTTTTCCAGTAATGGGTCGGCCCACGACTGATCACTGTTGTTGGTGAGGTAAGCCTTCGTTTGATGAGCCTTCTCCCACTGATTGGGCGGCTGATCGAATTCTACCTCAAAAATGGTGGCTATGTTAAGCATTAGATTATCGCAGGTTAGGGTACCCCTTATCTTTGTATCCGACACACTTCTTTCGTCACCAGTCTAGCACGGTTTTTAAAATATTAACAAGTCTCTATACTCTAGGGCCAGTTCATCTACCTACTCAAATGCGTATCTAATGCCACGATAGCCGGCGAAATCACCAGTTCGTGGACTCCCTAAGCTCTATGGGTTGCTATGGCTCAGATTTGCCCCGAAAAAAAATGATTTATGACCTATTTAGATGCACCCAACTAAAGGGTCTCTCAATTAAACTTTAGTTAGGTGTTTGGATGCTCTAGCTAATACATTCAACTAAATTTTTGTTGACTTTAGTAAAGGTTAAAGTAGCTAAACTGAGTTAAATTTAACTAGAGTTTTAGCTAAACTGTTTGAATACATGACAACAAAATTTAGCTAGTTAAAGTTTAATTGGTACAGTAAAACAGGCCCTTAGCAGTGCAAGGGCCCTTAAAAAGGTTGTACCGGGCACGGTGAATACGAGATGTGCCTTTTTCAAGTTTAATAACACGTCTTAATCGACCACTTAATCTCGGGATCCATCAGATACACGGGGTAAAAGGCCACCTTGCCTTTTTCTATAACTCTATAACTAATGCGCCTTTGCAGCTTTTTCCATTCATTCGTCATGATGGATCTTTTGCTGGATACGGTGGTTCAGGGCGTCAATGTTGTACAGTACGTGTGTACCTGTTGGCGGTGCTGCCGTACCGTATCAATGAAAGCTTATATTGCCGCATCTAGTCGCCCTTAGCGGCGGATCCATGATTTTAATGCTATCTTTTCTTTAAAGAAACAAAAACTTAATTGAAATATGATATGAAAAGTCTCTGATAACATAAATAAAAAATACAGAATGTTTAAACTAGTTATTCGTATGCGAACTTTGATCGTAACTCATCAATTGGTTGGATTACTTAAGGTAAAATCTAACCATTTTTCGACCGTACAACCTAACCACTCCTTTTTGTGACAGTAAAACCTAACCACCAGAGCAATGCCTATTTGAATTGCGAGGAAGATTTTTCACTCATGTTCATTTTCTTGTGCTTCATGCATGACTCTTATATAATTTCTGCAAAGTTTATGTGAAATACTACATTCGTCAGTAAAAAAAAATGTAATTCTCGTTTTTCAAAAAGTTAAATAGTTTAAACTTTAATTAAATTTATATAAAAAGTATTAACATTAATGATATGAAACTAGTATCATTAGATTAGTTATAGAATATATTTTTATAATAAAAATATTTAGAGATATAAATGCTAATACTATTTAATACAAAGTGGGTTAAACATGAGCATGGACTGCAGGGGCAGAGCCAAAAATCTAACATGGGGGGGGGGGCGCTTAGAATTAGGGGGGGCAAAGCCTATATAAGTATTGAAAATATCAAAAAAAAAAAGACACCTAATAGGGGATTTGCAGGGATTAGCAAGCTGTTGGGGGAGGCCAGGCCCCCCTCAGCCCCCCTCCCTCCGCCGTTGATTGACTCACCAACACATTTCCGATAATTACATTCTTTTATAAATAGAGATAATAATTGTGTTCCAAAACATACTCTAATCTATCGTTTTTCCTTTGAAAGGGTGGTGATAACACAAAGGGGGCTAGTGATGGGCTTGTTGCAAAAATCCATGAAAGCTGGGCAGCTTGGGCATCCTAGAACGTTTGGTGGCAGATCACAAAATAAACCTTAAAAACTTATTGTCATGATCTCAATGGTAATACTAATTTACATCATGTGGAATATTTCAAATGAGAGAGATAAAAACCTTCCAAAACCACAATGGATGAGATACTCCCTCTGTCCTAATATATAAGGCGTAACCACTTTTTATTTATGTCCCATAATATAAGACGTGCTCTCTCTAGACACACATACACCGATGCAGTACTGTGAGAGAGAATTAAATGCGTTTTTGATCTTTGAACTAGAGGTGGTTACGCCTTATATACTAGGACGGAGGGAGTAGCATGCTGCTGAACACTCCCCATGGAAAGAGACTTGCTTAAAAACTTATTGTCACGATCTCAATGGTAATACTAATTTACATCATGTGGAACATTTCAAAGGAGAGAGATAAAAACCTTCCAAAACCACAATGGATGAGATACTCCCTCTGTCCTAATATATAAGGCGTAACCACTTTTTATTTATGTCCCATAATATAAGACGTGCTCTCTCTAGACACACATACACCGATGCAGTGCTGCGAGAGAGAAATAAATGCGTTTTTGATCTTTAAACCAGAGGTGGTTACGCCTTATATACTAAGACGGAGGGAGTAGCATGCTGCGGAACACTTCCCATGGAAAGAGGCTTGTTATGTAACAACATGATACCCATTTGTATGTCTGGATATTTTCATTTTTTTCACTTTTTGATGGCCCTTCTTTCACGTGGAGCTTTATTAGGTGCCCAATACAGTTATGACGTAGTAACCCTATTCTTCTCTTATAATTGATTAGACAATCAATACTCTTGTCCATGACTAAGATCCAATTTGGATCCCATGATCTAAACCGCTAAACTTTAGCTCACACAAGTGTGCTAAAGTACCATAAAGTTTTATTTTCTCTAACCAAAAGACAATTGTACCCCTAACTTTTCATCTCATCCCTTATTTTTCTGTAGGGGCGCATAATCTTTTTATTGATATAGATCAAAATTTTAGTCCCCTTGTCTATAGTTTAATGGTTAAAGTATATAGTTAACTAAAATTTAACCCATAACTTTAGCCAAATAAACCTTAGACCATGGAATCCACACATGACTAAAGCAAGAACGTGTAAATAAAAAAATAAAGTGGAATATATTTCATCAGAAATATATAAATATATTAGGGGATGTGGATATTGATACTATTTTATAAATTTAGTTACTTTTTAAAATGATTCTTTGAAAAATAAAATGTGGACTTATTAGGAGTACTACACGTGTGGCTATGTGGCAAGGTAGTAGAGTAGTTATGCTACTAGTACATACGTATACTCACTGAGTCACTGGACACTCGGCCTAGTTCTGTTTGCGCTCATGGGCTGTTAAAAGTGAACTAGCCATCCCCAAGACCAATGGTGCAGGGAACATAACCATAGACCGAACCAAAGCTCAAAGGTCTCTACAAACACATAGCCTATTTTGATAGCTTAAACTACACAGTGATGAAAAAGTGTTAGAGCAAGTTCAATAGTTGAGCCAAATGCTTGACTATAAGTCAAGTAGTAAGAGTCAAGTCATACAAAAATTAGTCTCTTACTTGTCTACAAAATTTCTTTATTGTTTTATGTTTCCATTCTCTTTCCTCTCCCTCCTCACACTCATATTTATTAGGACCCACTAATGCCTATGTATCCGTGCTCAGCTTTGTGCTAGATTAGGAGTCAAGCTCTTTTCTCTTCTCCTTACTTCTCTCCTCCACATCATAAAAAATATTGACTAATTTAGCTATAAACCAATTATTGTACTTGCTCTTATTACAGATTTACAGTTCTTGCAATTGACATCGCAGTAATTCCGCGGGGAGATAGGGGGGAGGCAAGATAAAAGAAAAGAGCATGGTCCATTGAGAATTAGACATCTCTCTTTCTTCACGAAGCATAATATTTTTTGTTGCAAATCAATATTGCCTCTTTTTTTTTGCAGGTTGCAAATCAACATATTGGTATGCCCTACAAGAGAACAAAATGAAACGGTTGAATAAGGGCACTCCTAGTGTAAGACTCTATCACAGAGTCCAAGACTATTTATTACCACCTATTTATAATATTTTACTCATGTGGCAGTATATTTATTGAAGAGAGAGGGTACAAAAACAAGACTTCAATTCTTATTTAGACTTCAAGTCCATAATATTCGAGGTAATAAATAGGTTTAGACTCTATGATAAAGTCTATATTGTGAGTGCCCTAAATTCCTTCTTCTTCCTGTAGGAGGATGAGAAGCACACGAGAAGGCAGAAACATGACTATATGAGTGTACTGCCAGATTATTGCATGGGAACCGGCTCTTTACAACAAAAAACAATACTGTTCAGTGATTATGTGATTTTGGGGTACTCCAGAAGACAATAAAATAGGAAACCAAAAGGCCAGATGGCTGATAGCAAATATTGGACAAAAGCAGCTTCGTTTTCGTACAGCTAGCTACAAGGCGACGTCAAACAAAACATGGTACTGATTGAGTGCTCCATTAGTGCGACTTGTGTATATTTGGGAACAGCCCATGAATATGCTCCGGCATGAAATCGTGCCTCGTCAGGATTCCAACAATTGGAGGTCTCTGTAGTTTAGAACAACAAAGGAATTAGCAATCAGATCGAGTTTATCACAAAGAAAAAGGTGAAGGTTATATTGCAACATGAACTTCATATCATGTCAAAAGAATGGGCAGCACTCAAAATATTTGATCTCTAGAGCAAGATTCGGAGAATGAGAGCTCACCCCTGGGGTCTTTGGCACAACGAGCAGGTGCCTTAGTCCCAGTGCCCGGAAAAGGACGGCGGCCTTTGCAAGTGACATGGTCTCAACCACCGTGTACGGCGATGTATTTGTGATTGGATGGAGATCGACGTACATGTCCATTTCCTCATCAGTGAAATCCAGGTCCTCAATCTTCAGGCCTTTTCCTGAACCGGGCTTGGCAAAATCGAAGGCACCAAACCTTTGCAGCACGAAGCTACCGCTGGTCTTCATCTTCTCTTTCATGAAGCCCTTGCCTTTCAGCAAGACCAGCAGATGGGACCTAAGCACAAGCCCAACAAGTTCTGGGGCCTCTGATAGAGGTGGCTCATCAACCACTGGAAATCCGTTGTGGCCTGTGATCCTCAACGCCTGAACGATATTTCCCACTCTCTCGACGCCTGAAAAGGAGATCAGTGGCCCAGACACAACATCACCAGCAACCAAGTGCCTCATGTATGGTTCGGCATGAGCTTCCAGGAATGGCAAACCTTTCATCACTACAATCTGATCATAAACCCCTTTGTTAAAGCTGTCGGCTATAGTCTTTGATATCAGAAGAACGAGCATGACTAACGGGAGCATAAGGAGGTCATTGGTGAGCTCCAGAAGTATCACACAGACTGATACAGTCATCCTCATTGTTCCACCGAGGAAAGACGCTGCACCAAGAAGTGCGAATAGTCCAGGATCAAGGTCCGATATCGGACCAAGAAGGGTCCCCACTATGCGCCCGTATGTAGCCCCAGCAAGTATAACAGGGATAAAGAGACCAGATGGAACAGCAATACCGTATGTCACAAGGCCAAGGCAGTAAATAGCAGTGAAGAATACGAAAAGAGTGGACATGTGGAACTCATTCTCGGTGCCACTGCTGAATAGATTGCGGATGGCATCATCATTGGTGTTGAAGAACAAAGATGCAAGGCCATTGTAATAGCCCGGCGGGCACTGAAAATTCTTAAAATTTCCAGAGCGGCCAATGGTAGGACATTCCTCCATAGCATCAGCAGGGCATGGAGTGCATGGAGCAAGCCAAGGTAGCCCATAAGAGCATGCTGATGTGATGATCGATATTGTAATGGTAAGAAGAATCTTGTATGGAGCACCTTTCCTGCAGGCACACAGCCAAAGACAACAATGTATATGAGAATGCCCCTTGAAGGAAAATTTTATAGAGTAAGTAAATACACATGATGGATCCATACTCGTTGATAAAACTGTAGGCTCGGAGAATTCTATCCAACAGAAAGTTGAACAGCCCCCCGAATACCCCACCAATTACTCCAAGGACAATAATTGCAATGATATCCTGTGTACTGTAACTCGGGATGGTTGAGCTAAGATCAAACATAATCAACCCTCCTTGACCAAAGAGACCACATTTTCCACTACGACAGAGCCCGATCAGGCCCCTCAACACAACAGCAACAACAGCAGTTGTAAAGAATGTTCTCCACAGGAGAGCACTTCGCCACCTGAAACATGGGGTAGAGATCCATTCAGTCCAATGGAAAGAAAATGTATCAAAATTACTATGTCAGCATCATCCATCTCATGCAGTTGCAAATAGATAAATTTCCTATCAGCATACTGAAGCAATCAGACTATGGTTCTTATCGAAAAGATCTATCACTGGTATTTATATTTTGGAAATCAGATACCTATGGGATATGGCTACTGTATTTGTGATGAAGGTCTGTGTTTTCAGGTTGGTAACAAGGTTGCTACAAATTCAAAGACATATGGCAAGATGGCAGCACCTGTTAAATATGAATTAACAGTCACGACAAAGGAAATATCTCCTACCATGATGCTGCTTCCTCAAGAGCAAAGAGCACACCACCAACAGGGGCACGGAATGCTGCTGCAACTCCAGCAGCAGAGCCACAAGTAATCAAATCCCGCCTATCTCTATCGTTCTTAAAGTATCTGAGCCAATTACATGTCAGATGGTACTTGCGTGATCCCCCTTGACCAAGTAAGTTCGCAATGCATGCTCCTGTATGTACCATGGGACCTTCCTTTCCAAGTACAAATCCAGCTGAAACTCCAAGTATTGAACCAAATATCTGCAGAATAAAAGAAGAAACTTTTCAGAAATAGATTGCTGAACTCTGAACCGGCAATTAGAAAAGCCAGGAGTCCTGATAGCATTATGTTTCATTAACAAAACAAGATGCTTATAAACCATGATTCTGAATAAGTTACCGGGCATAAACACATAAGCTAATAAACTAGGCACAGTAACAATCTGACTCCCTTTGGCAACAAATATCCGAAGAAACACTAATAGACATGCTTGTGAATTTACAGCAGGTTATTAAAAAGAAAAGAGAACGAAATCAAACATTAGCAAGGCAGTATGACTGTCCCCTAAACAATAATTTATCTGTCAATGCATTTTAAAGATTTCCTAGTAAGGTGGATAAGTTTAGGAGTTTCTACAACAATTATCAAACAAGTCAGTACATGCATGCAAATGCTGGAAAGATCTTAGTAATTCAATCAGATAAGGTGCCACGAAAAGTTAATACTGCAAACACAAGCTCAAAGAGTAAGATATCATTATATCAAACATGGTTATGGTTTCCCTGTAAGAAAAAAATACTAAAGTATTTTTTATTCTGAGTTAGACTTTACCTTCACAAACAATGTACTTGGAGCTAATATAGCATAAGCATCAACTCCATTAAGGTATGCTTTAACTTCAGGGATACCAGACCCAGCAGCAGCCGGTGCTATGTAAGCGCAGATCGCTGCAGCAGTAGCTGCCAAGACTAGATTGCAACCTCCGTATACCAGAAATGCTGTGAAGTACCTGCACTGGAAGCAACAAACCATTGGCACTTCACATTATTCAATTGATGTACCGTGTTCTATTACTAAACCAATGACAAGTTATATTAAACAGCTGGAGAATTAAACTAAATGGTCTGGTAATAAAATAGCAAAAGCATCTAAATGAAGCTTTACCTATGCTTGAGCATTAGATCACTTGTAAGCAACAGTTTGAACCCAGCAATGTTTTCAACTGCAAGGTTATTGAAGAAACCGACAAGTCCAGTACACAAGCCAATAAGAAGAACTAAGGACCATTTCAGAACAATATACTGGAATATCTGCTTCTTCTTTCTTGATCGCCAATCTTGCTTGAAAAGGTCGTTTTCCACAATCCTGAAACATGCAATTAAAATTTTGATGGTAAGTCAGGAAGTAACATAGCAAGCTTGCTAAATTTTGCATACCGTATATTTGTTATTTCTAAGGAGTATACAGTCAGTAATTTACATCTGCCAAATATTATTATCATTGAGTTTACACGAAATAATTTGCAGTCAGCATCTTCTCAGTTTGTTGGTTGGTAATCCTATTTTTCGCATGCTACAACCCCATTCATGAACATATGCATCAATATTTATTGATACTACAATATAGAAGCACGTTGCTGCATTTGTGTTGTTCTATTTGTTGAAACTCAAACGGCATCGGATCCGTGCATGGTTCAGATCCAAATAATTATAGCTTCTTTCTTATTCTAGATTTGATACTTTATAATAAAGTGCTAATTAAACTATGCGCATAATGTCAACAAAGGAATATCCTGGCATCTGACCATTAAAAATCCCATGGAATTTACTGATTAGCTTCCTTCAACCCCTATTCAGTAAGTGCATGAAGTCACGAACGATCGGAACATGACATTGTCGATGCAGTATTGCTGTATTAGTATAATTATTTACAAAATTCAATGGAGAAAAGGCGCACGAATGATTACTCTTTGTTGAACAATAATCAAGCAGGATAAATTTTTTATCTTCCAAACGCATCACAAGATCCTAGCTTTCTGTTAAGCCATGCCAAACAACAAACTAACAGTAAGTAATAACAGAATCTTGCCCTTGCCGTCCTTTGCGTGGGGAAAACCAACGATCTTTCGTCGTAATCACCACGAGAAAACAGTAAAGACCAAAGGTTTTCGCCGGTTTAGAACAGAGAAGCTTTCGGGAAGTTGACAATATCAACCAACGGAGCCACGGAGGGGGGAGATAGAGAAGATGCGGTTTGAGTGGAGGGCGTACTCGTAGTCGAGGCTCTCGATGGGGCAGACGTTGGCTCCGACGATGGCAATCTGGGAGGTGGTGTTCATGGTGCGCCTCCGCAGCAGCGGCTCCCGGGGTCCTTCGTCGTCGTACCGCAGCAGGGCCTCCGACGATCGGTCATGCCCCGCCCCCGCGCCGCGCCACGGGCCGTCCGTGCTCTCGATGTCGTAGCTGAAGCTGCCATGCCTCTCCGGCTGCGCCCGCGGCGAGTGGTGGGCGTCCATTATTGCCGTCCACTTGGGTGGTGGCGTCGCTCAACGCTGCCGCGGCCTCCTGCGCTTCTGCCTGCACTTTGTGAGACAACGGAAATGAAATACTGAGCTGCACTTGCACAGGAAAGGGAAACTGATTCTTATCAATCGCGTGAGCACAAATTACCCTTGACGTAGCATTGAATTACTTAAAATTCAAGAGGAAAAAAGAGTCCCCTGCCTATTCATGCCGAGCTGGATCTATCAAATTGAAGTAATTTTCTTCTGAAACTACCCTTTCTGAACTGTACATTCGCAATCATGTTGTTATGTACTTCTAGCATGTATTTCTAGCACTAGTAAAGCTTCATAATGCAACAAACCTAGTAGGAATTAAAAAGGCAGCTGGATGGGCGTGAAAATCTTGTGGCGTACTGCCATCCCTTCATACACGCCAGAAGAACGGGGGAAACTTGGAGTCGGTCCGGGACCGGGAGGTCGATTCAGCGACGCGACAATCAGAGCGCACTATGCCGTGCGGGGTCGGCTCCGGGTTCCGGCCTACAGCGTGCCGCCACTTGTCACGGCACACGGCAGGGGACCGACTGGCATGGAATTTTGCTTCCTGTGGTCGCAAAGCGGCGGGAGTGAACACTTTCCAGTCTCTGGGCTAGGAGAAGAGGCCGTGAGCTTTCGCGTGCCCCACCACATGGCAGTTTACCAGCTTTCTTTCCTTGTCACTTTCATCTCGTTCGATTTCGATCACATTTTTCATCCATCATCAGGTTCTCTTTGGAAGCCTGCAACTACTAGAGGGTGAGAGAAAGGAAACAGAACGGCAGATGGAACTGGTGCTTGGTTAGTGGTGCCTCTATTATCATTGTGGGACAAAATTGTGGTTCCATCGGATGGGATGGGATCTCTACTTTACAGCTTTCATTTTTCATGTGGGCTGTGTGGCCATCCTCATACCACGGGATGTGCATTGCATGCATGCCCTCCGATCCGGGCGAGCAGCAATTGACCGATCAAACTGCGTTCACGCTGCCTTGTCGTGATGGGTAATGGCAGCGGCCATTCTTCGGTGTGGATGCCTTTCCATTCCAAATGGATGATTAAGAGAGCAGAGACGTGACCGCGTGTACATAATGCACACGCCTTTATCTACGGTTCAGTATAACGTAGGCACAGACTGCACACGAAGGAACCTATCGATGTTTCCACCAATCCATCCGTAAAAGCAAGAACAGGATCAGTTCCGTTCCGGATCCTGACACAAATCATTGCGGCTTCCCAGAGCTGCAGTGTCATCTCATCCAACATCCATCCTCCACGTGGGCTATGTTTAGTTCTCACAAAACCCCTAAATTTTGGCACTATACAAAAAGAAAATTCTCCGTCACATCAAACTTGCGGTATATACATGGAGTACTAAATGTAGACGAAATCAAAAACTAATTGCATAGTTTGCTTTAACTTTGCGAGACGAATCTTTTAAACCGTCCATGATTGGACACTAATTATCAAATGCAAACGAAAAGTGCTACACGATTTTTTTCACCAACTTTTCAGCATTTAAACGTGGGAAGAAAAAGAAAAGAGTTGGAAACGCAACTTCGCAACCACTCTCCGGCCTATCCGAGATGATCCTGACCACGTGTAAAGGAAAGGGATTCCCGCACCCGCGGGACATATCCGAGTCCACATGGCGCGGCAAGCCTCGCAGCTCTGGGCCCTAGCTCGCCAATTTGCCAGTGCCATTTCGCTCACGGCTCATCGGTTGTTAGCCTGATCCCACTTGGCTTTCAAGCAAATAAAATTAGTCTGCTCCCTCATAAAGGGGTAAGACTATACTAATCGGTAATCAACCAGTTAATCTTCTCCTCCTTCCCACAAGTGGACTATAGGACAAGAGAAGAGAGCTGCCGAAGGAAAAGGAGCACCTCCGAGTATGCTTAAAAAAAAACTAGCGCAACCAACCCAGTTGTTATCAAATCACAAACACGAACTAGTAGTTGTATAAGTCTCTCTGCTCCTCACGTTTCGCTATCAGATCACACGAACGCCATGAGGCGACGGGAAATTAGCGCAACCAAACCCAGTTGTTATCATCGCATTTAACGTTCCATGGCTAAACTTCCTTTTATGGCGATGATGGTGCTCTACAGTGCCAACTGGGTGCGCCAGTAGGCACGTCGGATCCAAATCCAACTCGCCGGCGTATTTGCGTGCTGGCACCTGGCAATACTAATCGCGGAAAATGGAAGGGGACGGGTGGTACATACAGCTCTCAAAATACAGCTTAGTTCGTCACTTCAAATTCATTTCAGGGCCTCAGGTGGGGTGGAATTCAGTGGCTGCTACTAGCTGAATATCCATGGATTATTCGCCCTGGCTAAAATTGAACTGCTCTATATCATCGTCTAAATTTTTGGGATACGAAAAATGGTTCGCGTAGCGATCCTTCTACTACACAAACAGAGCACAGCCATGCGCAGACAAAATGCAAGCCGATCGACGCGAGTGACTGCGCAGAGGTTCTGGTGGCCGGTAAATTAAAGGACGAGTACAGGTCGAGCACGTACCTAGCAGCAATCCCGGTTGGACGGACGAACTGATCTGGCCGCCACGAGCATGGATCGGCTGCCCGGCCGTCGGTCCTCTCCGCGACCGCTATCCTCTTCCTGATCGGTCGCCGGTCTGGGAACAACTCCACGCGCTCGCTTGGCCGGCAGTTGGCCGCTTCGCCTCCGTCGAGCCCCGTTCGCCGCTGCCTCGCGCTCAGCCTGGGGAAGTGGGGATAGAGGGCGACGAAGGCCGAGAGACCCGCACGGCAGACGCCAGGGGGGTGGGTGTGCGTGGCCTGGACAACTGGAGAAGCTTCCAATCCAATCCAAATATATACAAATACAAAGAGGAAAAAAAAAACAAAGGAAGCGGAAGGGAGAGAAGAGAACAGCACGGGCGGTGCGAGAGATGGGGTGGAGGGCGCACGCCACGCTCGCTCCGGGCAGTCGACGAGCCCGCTCGCGGATCCAGTCCGGACGCGGACACGTGGAGCGCGCCGGTAATGTGGGCGGCGGCCATGAAACAACAACAGTATAGGAGTTGAAGGAAAAGGGCTCTTGTCGCTATTGACTTTTGACCGTTTATAATTTTTTTTACTTATAAATATGTTCATACGTTGTAACTACACCAACACCAAGTACAACTAATTACGGGCACATAGACAACTTTGTATTTTATATAGAGAGATACATACTACTTCCTCAATCTCAAATTATAAGATATATTCCATGAATCTTGGAAAGACAAAGCATCTTTATATCAATTATATTTTCATATCAATTATATTTTCATAGTATACCTATTTTGATATCATAAATCTTTATATTTTTCTATATAACTTTGGTCAAACTTAAAATACTAGACTCTTCAAAATTTTTAAAATGTCTTGTAATTTGAAAATGGAGAGAGTACATAACAAATGTGTTATATGTTCCAATACGTCTGAAATTGGACTTCGTAATATCACTAAATGTGTGATGTTCTAACTTGTACGAGCATAGATCATGATCATCAACAGGACATAGAGGTACACGAGGGTATTATGCAAAGTAAAATACGATGAATAAAAGAATCACTTTACTCTTTAATATTAGATAATATAGATAGATATATAGATATAGATGTAGATACAATATCCTATAAGTTGAGATATCTAGAGATACAATATCCTATATAAGTTGAGATTGTGAAAGCATTTTTAAGAGAAATCTAGATATATTATTTTTATATGTTTAAACTACTAGCTCGATAACTTTGCTAGGCTAAAACTAAAGTGACTTGTAATTTGAAATGAAATGGATATAATATTCAGAAAGCAAGTGGTCTTTGGATTTGTTTTTGTTTTTTTGAAATAGTGTTCGGATTTGGCTCGGGGACACGAGAGGTGGGACAAGGAAGCGAATGGTGTGTTGAAAGTTTTCCTTCTAGTTTTTGCGTGAGGGATAGTAGAGATATCCAAAATTGGGGACATGAGGCTATTTCCATACTTTGTAACTCAGGATGAAAAGTGCGACACTACTAGCAGTGAATTATGGTGGTATGATATGATTAAGGTGCATGAAATTGCAATTTTAGGCATTAGAACATATTGTCCCTGTGCTTCGACCTAAGCTCGCCAAGGGTGACTCTAGGGGGCGCTCACCATCACCGCTAGTCCCCTCCCCCGAGACACCTCCTCGGGCAAAAGCCCTTCTAAACTTCCTCAGTGGATGATTTGTCTACGCGTCATTCATCTCCTAGAAGCATTGTCGAAGAGTTCTTGCGCTGTGTTGTAGCATTTTCTCTCTTTTGGTGTACTTATGGTTGTGCTACCGTTCACCCTTGTGCTTGAACATGCTGTTGTTTTCTTATTAGTGGATACACAACAATCTAGCCCCTTCTGTTGGGGCTCCTGTATTGGTTTTAATCCGATTTTTCAAAATAATCGGACGAAAGGGTTTGACCTCTTTTCCCCTAAAAACATGGATTTTTATTTTATATGCGAATTATTCTCCCCAGTGACAGTTCAAATTGACCCTTAGTTATGTTGCCTTTATTTGGTTCTTGACCTCTGCAACGAGCGTACTATCTCTGGTGATTTGATATTCATTTCCCTATCACAAACTCATCACATACCAAACAAAAGGATTGGGATAAGAAGAACTTGTATTCTATATCCTATACAGCTCTCAATAGTTAACGTTTCAAAAGTTTTTATTTTATTGGTCTTCGACTAAAACTTCAACTGTATATTTCTAACCAGATAGACGGCAAGGTTGAATATATATCTCTTCTATAAATTTAGCTAGAATTAAAATAGTTTGACTTGTAATAAGTAATTCGGAGTAGCATATAGACTAGCTAGCAGATTGTATATTCTTTTCCTTGGACGGAGTATACTCCCCTCGTATTGGGTGGGCAGATTCTATTCTACCTGCAATCATGTGATCCCGATACAACTCGCGGCAGCAGCGTGCATCCTGGGGAGGCTTCAACTATCCCTCCCACCTGGCCCTGACAGTGACGGGTGATCTGATCGAAAAATGACAGAGGAAATGAGTTGTGGACGGAGGATCATGCAGGCATCTGTCATAACATGATGCATGTTTGCCTGGATGCCTGAGGTAACCATCCCAGTCCCAGGTGCACACCAATCAGTACGTACACAACGGTACTTTAGATGATAACGTCAAACGTGTGGGAGGTACAGTTAAACAGTACGTACATGTTAGGCTGATATACAGTAGAGTACTCCTTCCGTCATTGAATTCTCAACAATGTTATGGTTTAGTATACTGAATTCTATAAATTATAGATTAAAAAGTATAAATATCTTTATATCAAATAAATAAAGTTTAATTATAAAATGTATTTTTATAACAAATTAATTTAGAGCCATAAATATGAATAGTCTAGTACAGTATTTATTAAAAACTTGATCAAAGATGAGGTCGTTTAACCGGCATGTCTATGATAGTTGTTTTTTTAAGACACATGCAGTAGAGTAGTATATTACAGTCTCAACGACCCACGTTTTCAGCATTTCACACGCTAGCTGTTACTATGTGATAGGCACCCTGCTAGGTTACTAAAATTTTTACGAGCGCCGACACTCGACACTTGTATTGAATACTGATTGGTATATTCCAGGGTGGATCGTCTATTCTATTTCTTGTCTCCAGTCATGCTTGTCTCTGCTGCTGATGATCCTGACACAAGATCCACGAATCGAGCTGGCTAATCTCACTCCATTGTCCACGTACGTCTCCACGAGGCCGAGAGCGTGAGGAGGCGTTACGATTACGAATGGCCATGTCCATGTGCTCGTGCTGTTGGCTCCGCCGCGCGCAGATGCCATGTGATCGCGATCGGCACATGTGACAGACACACACTAGCTCTGACACTAGTCCTACGATCCTTACATGGACCCTGTTTAGATCCCTTTAAAATTCCAAATTTTTAGTCACAATCAAAATTTCAGACACATGTATGGAACATTAAATCTAAATAAAAAATATAACCATATAATGATGAATCTTTCAAATTTAGTTACTTCATAATTGAACAATAATTATCAAATACAAACAAAACGTTATAGTGCTAATTTTACTGGATCTAAAAGGCCAGTGTCTCACTAAACGTGCGTAGGACGATTCCGCTGTTGTTGGATACATCGACCGTCAACTGTGCACCAACTTAATTGGCGTACAATACATGTTCTAAATTTGTTTTTTTTCCCCTTTCAACAACTTTTGTGTGTGGAAATCGCTGATAAAGCAATCCAGTTTATGCGTGACAAGCTTTTCTTTTTCGAGACCGTGCATTGCACGCATTTTAAGAGGAAGTAGAATTCTGATTATAGGCCGGACTAGGCACCCGAAGTAATGAGAATTACCATCAGCTGCAATGGTCTGAATTAGCACTAGACGATATTACAAACCAAATTTTGCGACATATTCCCTCTGTCTCTTAATGTCTGTCTCTAGAAAACAGTGTTTATCTCACAAACACGCTTCCCGGACGACACATATAAAGGGACAAAGGGAGTATAGAAAGGTGTCCACTGGTTACAAGAGCATGAGCAACGTGCTCACTGTACCCACAGCAAGCGACCACTCCATCGCCTCATCCATGATTGTAAGCAACAACAGACCTGCCGGTTGTGTTGGTAGAGACCTCCAAACGTTCAGACATTGCGCTCTTTCCAACTGATAAAAAGAACATGGAGTCGAAACCGGCCCTACTAGCCATCCTGGCACTGAAAAAGCAATCTCGTGTCCCGGACGAGTCTCGTCGTCGTCCGTGTGTTTCACGTTCACGAGGGGTCATCTATGAGTCTGACAGCATATATCTGGTTGTCACCGTCCATTTCGTCCCTGCCACGTAGAAAAAGGGCCGCAACGCTGCAGGAAGTTTATCAATTTGACAATAATAATGTATCATGCATTGCCGACGAATCGAACGGAAGAGACATGGCCTCGTCGTGTCTTAGGCCGGCAAGAGGCGGCCGTCATAAAAGCTGATAATAAGATCAAGATAACATATCCATCGATCGGATATGTTATAGATTTCAATCGCATGTCTCCACCCCGTGTATTCAAATAATTATCGTTTTATAGTATATTATTAAATTATATATGAAAAATTGTAAGATGTGTCTTGATGTGGTGGTGTGCACCATGCATGCATATAAGGCAGGACCGCATAAGAGACTCAAACAATTCTCATGGCCGTACATGTGATAAGAGACTTGGCCATTGTGTAGCTCGATCAGGTTGACAGAGAGCACCGGATAATCTGATGAGGGAATAATAATGAGGAGAAAGAGACTTGGAGAATGAGTAATAATGGCTAGTTTAACAGTTAGTAGCACGGGATGGTTCGGCAGCATATCTTTTGAAAGCAGCAGAACATCTGGTCGTAGTTTTCTGTCAGACTTTGTCTTGAAGGGGATAAGCAGGCTTTATATGAGGTTGCTTAACTTGTATGTGTGTTGAACTGTTAAGGCTCTCGTAAGCTTGAGCAAGTGTTTCTACACTCCATCCACACTCTCAAGACATTTAAGAATTAAGATCACATCCAAGGCTAGGATACATGCCATAGTGTATCCTTGTAAGGTTTAAGCATTAAACCTTGAGAGTTTTGAGTGATTGGCGCCCTGTTTGCTTGTCTTATCAGCCACCGAAATAGTATTTTTGTCTCACAGAAAAACAGTCAAAACAGCATCAGCTGTGGCTTATCAGCCAAAAAACGGTCAAGCGAACAAGCCGTGGATTGTGTTTTACACTTGTATCGTTCTTAGCGATTCAGAGTACTCGAGGTCTTTGTTACCTCTTGACGAAGATATATTGGGCTTTGAAGCGGTGACCTTCCATTCTTCATGTGGAACACGTACATCGGATCGGTGTGTGTGTGTGGGGGGGGGGGGGGGGAGGGGCATTAGTGGATCCAGGATGAGATTAAGTGGGGGGCTAAGTAATGGAAATGATGATTGAAGAAGATTTAGTGGTGATTTAGGGCTAATGCTACAGTAATTTAATGGAGAATTGAGGCTTACAAGGAGGGTTGCAGCCACCCCAGCCCCCTCGTGGATCTGCAACTGGGGAGGGGGGATCCTCTTGTGTGGAAGAAATCTATAGTGTACACAACATCATGGTGATCGGAGGAGCCAGATGATAGTGGTTAGGTTGTATGACTCGCGTACTGACCTTTGGCCTGGGAGACACATTAGTAGCGAGTTCAACATATTCTAGGAAATTGAACTATGTAAACGCTGAAGAGGTGTAATTTTAGGGCTTGTTTGCAAACGCATGAATTTCATAGGAATCCGTTCATTTCCATAAAAAAACACAGGAACGAAGAAAAATTCCTACATTCCAAATAGGACCTCATAGAAAACTGAGTGAATGCATGTGACCTTAGCTTATCAAAAGTTTTGAGTTTGGGTGGAACCCAATGTGCGTCACTTTTTTATGTTTCAAAATTGGACAGCAGCGGCATATTTACAATGCATCTTGTATTTTTTTTTAGGATGTTAAATTGACAATCTAATGAATGCTGGCAAAGTAATTTTGCTGATCCAAAAGAACAGAACATGTCAATCGGATAATGCCAGTACGTTTGCTTTTGTACAATTTCCCCCTTTTCCAGTGCCTTCTTGGTTTTGTTCTTGCCACACCGAACCGAACTGACAATAATTGCGAAGCTCAAATTCCAAACGCTGAATAATCGCACATAAAAAAAATAAAACACTAAACGCTAAAAGTTGCTTATAAGTTTTTTTTTTTAAAAAGAAATAGTTTAAATGGTGAAGCTGACGTGTACCAACTGGCACCCAGATACGAAAAACCGTGGTGAAAATCCAATTGTCTCGCTGGGCTTTCCCCACGGTCTGTACTGCGCGCTGCTGCTGTGACCTCCATGCCTCCATCCATGCCCTCTCTCGTCCAATCCAACTCGCACCTGAAACTCATTGGAATCTCTTGCTTCTTGCAGCCTCCAGTGGCCAAACGCCAGGATGACGCCCGCGAAACCCGCATCTCTGCTGGAGTGCGATGCCCGCGGGGAGGACGACTCCCCAGGCGAGACGCGGCTCTCGCTGGAGACGACGGTCGCCCTCCGCGGAGCCGGGCGAGGATGACCCCGCCGCCGTTCCTTACGTCGGGCAGCGGTTCCCGAGTCCCGATCCACGAGGCGGCGTACGAATTCTACAGCGGGTTCGCGCTGCGGTGTGGGTTCTCGACCCGGCGGCACCGGACAGCGTGGGTTGGGGGCTGACCGGGCGGTACTTCGTGTGCCACCGCGCGAGGTCCGCGTCGGTGAAGCTTGGGGTTCTCCAACCACCACAACCACGCGCTCCTGGGGCAACGGGCAAGACAAGGTGCGCGCGCCTCCTGCGGTCTTGCCGGCGTACAGCTTCATCTCCGGCGCCGACAGGGACCGGATCCTGCGTGGACGTATGCGGCTTCGGTTCAGTCATATGAGCTATTTTGGTGAATGGTGATGCTGTTGTGTTTGACACCACTCATCGGTTATCTGCACTCGACATGGTGCTCGCGATATGGGTTGGTTTGAACAATTATGGAATGCCTTTCTTCTTTGCTTGTGTGCTTCTAAAGGAGGAGAAGGGCGTTGCAGGTAACCGTTCATCACAGTAAAAACTCTCTTTGCCACTTTGCAACTATTCTATTAGGCAGCATTTCTAGTTGGCAGGTGTTTCTCAACTTCCTGAACAGGAAAGCTCCTCAGATCAAAACGTGTGTCTCAAGGAAGCAATTGAAAAGGAACTACCTAGCACAAAGCATGTCCTCTGCAAATGGCTAATAGTAGCCAGGCTCGCATCTTGGTTTGGTGCAAATCTAGGAGTGTTACAAGGACTGGAAAAATGAATTCGATAGGCTATATAACATGGACAGCACAGTGGCATTTGATCTTGGTGTTATGACATGGTGAACTGCTATGGACTTCATGGAAATGAGCATATTGCTAGTCTATTTGCATCAAGAAATCTCTGGGCCTTGCCGTATTTGAGAGGGCATTTTATTGCAGGACTGATTACTTCTGCAGCTGTTTCAAAGGCAACAAATGCCTTCATTCAGCGATTCTTGAGTGCTCAAACACATCTTGCAAACTTCATTGAGCAGGTGAGCATCACTTGTCAGATACAAAGTTTTTCGTTTGATGTGGATCACCATGGTTTTCAGATATTTGTAGAAGAAAAATGCAATCCCCTTTACTATGGCTTCAGTCCTGTATAGCCATACTGTACATGCTAACATACATTTCTTGTTTGAACTTCCTCCTTGCTTTGTGTGAAGTGTGAACTAAAAGTAGTAATGTGTTACTCTGCTAATTCTTACATCATGTTTCAATTATTGTTACCTACAAAGACCAAGCTGGTGAACAAGAAATGATGCAGCAAAGTTTGCAGAGCACAAGCCTGAAGACAGCATCTCCAATTGAAGGCCATGCACAGCATTCTCATCCCATATGGCCATATGCCTTCTTAGTTCTCTAAGCTACAAGATGAGCTTGTTGCGTCTGCTCAATATGCATCCTTCCACTTGGAAGGGAGTATTTTTTCTTGTCCATCACCATACCATTGAAGCGAGTGGGTGCAGTGTCACATGGAACCAAAGGGAGGAGTTCTAGATGTTCGAGTCCTCTGGAGTCCTCTGCCAGCATGCCCTTGGTGTGCTCATAGCACTGAACTATTTCCAGATCCCAGACCTGTATCTTCCTGTCCGGTGGTGCAGGACTCATCCACTGCCTTCCAACTCCTTGAATGGGGCTCCACGTCACCCTCAGGGCGTAGCATCTGAGAGAGTGGGAGCATTGCAATCCATAGTCTAAGCGCCAGTGAGTGAAGCAACCAAATCTGATGAGCGGATGGATCTTGCAACGCAGTAGGTGTATCTCATACTGTCCAGAATAAGAGCAAGGTCAATAGTAGAGCCAAGTGCTTGGCTATAAGCCAAGCTATTAGAGCTAAGTTATACAATAAGTTATCTCTTAGTTGGCTCTAAAAAATTTCTCTTTCCTATTCCTTCTCACATCATTTATTATTTGAGCTCACTTCTACCTATGCTTCCGTATCCGGCTTGGTGCTTGCATGAGAGCCAAGCTCTTCTCTCTCTCATCTTCTCTTTCCTCCACATCAGCATTTGCTTGGCTATAAGTTAATTATTATCCTTGCTCTAAAGCAGCAACAGGTGGAAATGTTAGTAGGTTGCAATAACTACCACCATTGCATTTTGCACAGTTAGGATGGCACCATGCAATTGATTGATGTGGTGTCTGTTCTTTGACGTACATTATTCATGGTTTGTGGTTGAAATACATGAACACTAGTCTGAGGTGTATTTATCTATTGAGATCAGGTACAATAAAAATATAAATTAAAACACAAGCCGTCTTAGCTCAGTCGGTAGAGCGCACGGCTTTTAACCGTGTGGTCGTGGGTTCGAATCCCACAGACGGCGTTTTTTAGAACTTTAATATGTTTTATTTAGTTGCTTTTTTGTCCGTTCTTAAATTTTCAGTTTTTTATACATTTTCAGTTTTATTTTAGTTGTTTTTTTTGTCAGTTCTTAAATTCAGTTTTTTTCCCTGTTCTTAGATTTTTAGTTTTTTTTATACATTTTAAGTTTTATTTTAGTTGCTTTTCTTTTGTCAGTTCTTAAATTTTCAGTTTTTTTATGTTCCGGATTGCTTCTTCCTCTTCACTGTTTTTTTATGTTTTCAGCTGCTTCTTCCTATTCACTAAAATTTTCGTGAACATTTTGGACTTGAACATGAACAGAGAATTGTGTTTTAATTTACAGCTGGGGGCTGGATCCAATCTGATGGTGCAGTGGGGGCTGGATTTGAACCCAAAGGGTAAACGACCCGATGGAGCAATTTGCCTTGAACACAGTTTGCACTGGGGGCTGGATTTGAACACAATTTGAGCAGTAAAATGTTCACATCTATGTGCATTTTAGCCTTGAACATGAACATTTTGAGCAATAACCTCAGTTGCCGTTTCAGCGTTCAACATGAAAACGCATGATCTTTTGTGCAAAAAAATCACTGAATTCATGTTCTGGACACAAATTACATCCTTCATCTCCCTTGTTGAACTACAAGTCTAGAGCAAACTGGGGTGCATAAATTATGTTTGGATAAAAGAAAAGAAAAGAAAACTGATGACATGTTACAGTCTTTGTTTTCTGTTCGAGAGAAAACAAACAATTCCCACTAAAGAATACAATAATCGTGTGATAGTATGCTAGCACACACCAGTAAAGTTTCAGTTCAGAAACATTACTGTACAAACAGGAAAAGAAAAAGAAATTATAATCTTAACACCGCAAACTTCGACTAAATCCTAACAAATCACACAGCTGACTACTGTTGTACCAAAGGAAGCAAGATATCTGCCGCCGCCGATCCGATGGTGCACTGGGGGCTGGATTTGAACCCGACGACCGGGAACGACTTCCTGATTGGCCCGATGTGGACAGTGACCTCTCCGCCGGCGACCTCGACGCCGGTGATGGGCACCCAGACGAACAGCACGCGGACGCGGACGCCCTCGAGCCCCGTGACCGTCCCGGGGGACACGGTGCCGGAGAGCTCGATGTCGTAGCCGACGCGGTAGCCCCCCACCTCTACCACGCAACCGTCGTCGAGGAATAGCTCAAAGGTGCCGTCGTCTTGGAGGAGGTACCGCCGGGCCGTCTCCGGGAGCAGCGCGCGCGGGAGGCCGAACCGGTCCATGAGCTCCGGCACCGTCGGCGGGTCGTACGGAGCCGCGGCCGAGGCGAAGGCGGCGAGGCCAAGGAGGAGAAGAGCGGAGGCTGCGGCCTCCATGTAGCGGACTGCCGGTGCCGTGGTGGTTCTTGCCTTCTTGGTTTTGGGGATTGGTTGGTTCTTTGCTTTCTTGGATGGATGGGAAAGGTCCAACGCAGCATTCTTTTTTAATTGAGTTTTAGAGGGAACAACCGAACAAAGATGAGGCATCTTGAGATATTCCATTTAGTTGAGTGATGGTGATTGAGAAATGAAAAGACAGGCCGGATAACTTGTTTGCTAGATTATACTTCCAAGTTCCAACTAGTCAAATCAATATTAAGATGTCAAGATTGAGATAAGAAATGGTCCATCCACTGACCCCCCCCCCCCCCCCCGCCCCCCCCCCCCAAAAAAAACTTGACACTTTGAATCATGTTTAATTCTGAAACTAATACTTCAAACTACATGATACCCACATCTGCACCCATCTGATTATCCAACGTTTGAAATAGGGTTGTTTATAAAAAAAGTTTAAAATAGAGTTATCTAAGTTAATCGTTGAACCAAATTGCTCCATCTCGTTCAAAATTAGAAGACGATTTAGTATTTTAGATTTTAGTATATGCAATTTTTGATATGCACTTAGATATAGAATGTACTTGGGTTCATAGTACAAAATATATATTTAGAAAAGTCAAAATATCTTATAAGTTAGAATGGAGGGAGTATTGTTTCTAGCAGTATAACTTGTGGCATCTTTTGTATTGTCTCAATTAGAAATTATTATTGCAGGTCCTTTTTCATAAAATACTACTCCATTTGTTTTAAATTATAGTTCGTCTTATTTAAAAAAATTATGTACATATACTCAAATTTAAGTCGTTTTTGAATAACTTTTATTACTAAAGTAAGACATAACAAAAGTAATTTTGTACTAATTTTTTAATAAGATGAATAGTCAAACTTAAGATAAAAAAGTCAAACAACTAATTTTTGAATAAGATGAAAAGTCATACTTAAGAAAAAAAAGTTAAACGAACTATAATTTGAAATGAAACTAGTATTTATTTGTAGATTGTGTGGAATGTTTGTGTTATAGGTCCTATTCATCAGCACTACTTTTAGTAAATGAATAGTGTTTTTCTCTCACAACAAATCAACCTAAACGTTCAACATAAGCTAAATTTTAGTAAAACTAACAGGTGCCTTGTGCAGTTGAGCATGTGTGGACGCATGGTGTGGTAGGTGCGTTTGTCAAGCTAAATCGTTCCAAACTCTGTGATGGAACCAAAGAATCACGGCAAACGGTGAAGGCACAAAACGGTTCAGAGGATGTTTGGACTGGAGGGTTTTCAAATGAAAAATAAAGAAATGAATTTCATATGAAAGTTTTCTCAGCTTGTTGTTTGGAACAAAGAAGATCTACGTTCTTTTTTTTTAAAAAAAAAAGCTAACCTTGCTTCACAAAACATAGAAAAAAAGTATCCAAAGAAACCTAAAGGAAAAATTTCTACAATATTTTCTCAAGCTCTCAAGCATGAAACCTTGTTTGTTGCACACATTTCAGATTTTTGTATTCCTTCTATCCAAACATCCAAAAGTTTATATTCCTGTATTTTTAAATTCTATAGTTTCCTACTTTCTACTCTATTCTATTCCTGCATTTTTTCTATTACTTTATTTTGTATTCCTACGTTACAAATATGGCTTAGTGTAAAGACATTTCTGTTTTCATGCCTGGAACACGAATCAGCCATATGCTAGTTTCACCTGATTCAGTTTCGTACTTTGTTCAGTGTCAGAAATGCCTGGAACCTGCATATAGCTTCGTTTTAAAAATGAATGGGTGAACTGTGAACATCCGAACAGAGAACTGTTGTGCACAGTACTCCGTTCCCATTTCTACGCACTGGTTCTCCCAAACTGAAGGGAAAAACAAACACGCAACGTTCTCACTTTTGTACTAGCAAAGTAGCAATAACTGGTAAGTGCGCAAGTGAATCCTGAACTCTGCAGCAGGTAGTCTGGTACTGCCCGTGACCGTGAGGCAGTGACACTGAAGCTAATTATGTTCTTCGTTCGCCATTACAGGTTCAACGAGGAGACGAGCTAGGTCCTGTACGTGCCGGCGAGGTAGGCGAGGCAGCCGACGAGGGGCGCGTTGGTGTACGTGGTGGGCTCCGACCGCGCGTAGTCGGCGCGGTCGTCAGGGAACTCGTCGTGCTCGTCGGGTCCGCCGACGACGGCGCCCGTGTGAACGTTCGGGTTAGCCGCGCTGGAATAGAAGTAGCTCTGGAACCCTTCCTGGCACCCGATGTGGGCCGGGTGCGCGGCCACCGACGGCAGCGACGACGCCCGGTGGTGGATCCTCTGCGGCCACCGCGCGCCGAAGTCCACCATGTAGGACATGCCCTTGGGGTTCACGCCCAGGACGTAGTCCACCTGCTGCTTGGCGAGTGCCCTGAGGGACCTGGCCGTCACGGGGAGGCTCTCGCTCCCGCAGGAGAAGGCGTGCTTGGTGACGGCCATGTACTTGGCGTAGGTTGTCAGCAGGAAGCTGGCTGAGGTCACGTACTGCAGGTTGGCGTACCCCGACTTGTGCATGAGGCCGCCGGCCGTGTACTGCGTCGTGGACGAAGGGGAGTCGTGTAGGATCCTGCAGAAGAAGTCCTCGGCCTGCTGCCTGAACGGCTCCAGCCTCTTGTCCCCGTTCACCAGAGCTCTCTGCAAGCAGCAGGGTTGCAGGATTCAGGATTGCAGCCCGTGCAGGCAAGCACGCACGCACACAGAAACATGAGCATGATGCAGTGTCACGTACGTACCCGTGAGAGTAGCACGCGCGCTCCGGCGAGCTTGTTGTCCCAGCTGAACATGTCGACGCTGTCGTTGTTGTCCCCCAAGGAGGAGAGGTAGCCGAGGTACGAGGAGTTCTTGGTGGCCCAGAGCAGCCACGCCGACCCCCACAAGAGCTCGTCCTTGTATCCAGAGTAGGACTGGTAGTAGGCGCCGATGTCGCCGCCGACGGAGTCGCTGTACTTCCCCTGGTGCCTTACGGCGAGCTCCATCACGTCCCGCGCGGCGGCGAGCAGCCTCCTGGAGTAGGCCCGGTCGGCGGCCCTGAACACCATGCTGGCCGCGGCGAGCGCGGCCGCCGTCTCGCCGGCGACGTCGGATCCCGGCGCCGACGCGGACACCGCGTACACGGTCCTCGGCGTGTCCATGTCCTCGGGCCGCTCCCAGCACCGGTGGTCCGCGTCGGGGTCGCCCACGCCCACGTAGAGCTGCCCCGGGGTCTGTGTCGCCGCCTTGAGGAGGTAGTCCGCGCCCCACCGCACGGCGCCGCGCGCGTCGTCCAGCACGCCCGCCGCCGCCTTCATCCGCCCGCCGTGCTCCAGGACGCCCCACGACAGCATTGTTGTTGTGAAGGCCATTGGGAACCCGAACTTGGCGTTGTCGCCGCCGTCGTAGTACCCGCCGGTGAGATCCACCTGCCGGGCATGCAAGTTATTACAGTATTACACGCAGAGAGACCAGAAGAAGGTCAACGCAAGTCCAAGCCCTACTGCCCCAGGTCAAAGCGCTGACCATGGTCAAACAAACACGTCTTCTGCAACAACAACAAGAAGACGACTCTCAGGAGATGGGGTAATTAGAGAAGCCAGGCTGAGACATGAACTGGATAGAGTAGAGGAGCAGGTGGATCTGTTCTGGAGGCAACGAGCGCATGCACGGTGGCTAGAGAAGGGAGATAGGAATACCTCTTTCTTCATGCAGCTTGTTCGGAGACGAAAAGGAGAAATAGAATAGGTCCTCTGAAAACTGGCGTGGGGGTTGGATGGAAGAGGAAGTAGAGAAGCAGGACTTTATTACTAACTATTTTATGCAGCTCTTCATGTCAAATGCCATGGGTGATGTTCAGCAATTACTCGATGTTGTACGCATGTACAAAATCGTGTGACCCCGGAGATGAATGCCAATCTGGTGGCTGACTTTACAGAAGGAGAAATCAGGAGTGCATTGGATAGTATTGGTGATTTGAAAGCACCCGGACCCGATGGAATGACGGTTGTCTTCTATAAAAAGTTCTGGAAAAGTTCTGGAATATAGTGGGTGCAAAAATCACTGATGAGGTGATGAATTTTCTGAGAGGAGGAAGCATGCCGTTAAGGTGGAACGAGACTGTTATTGCACTAATACCGAAAGTCCCTCGACCTGATAAGGTGACTGACCTCAGACCAATTAGTCTTTGCAATGTACTATACAAAATTATCTCAAAAGTACTAGCAAATCGACTAAAGAAAATTTTGCCTGTTATTGTGTCAGAGAATCAAAGTGCCTTTGTTCCGGGGCGACTTATCAGTGATAACATTTTGATTGCTTATGAGCATACTCACTATCTCAAGAATAAGAGGAAAGGAAAGAAGGGATGGGCTGCTATCAAACTTGATATGAGCAAGGCTTATGATCGGGTGGAGTGGTCATTCTTGCAGGCCATGATGGAAAAATTGGGTTTTTGTCAACCATGGATAAAATTGATAATGAGTTGTGTGAGCTCAGTGTCCTACCAGGTGAAGGTAAATGGCCAGATAGGTCCAAGTTTTAATCCACATCGGGGTTTAAGACAAGGGGATCCTTTATCCCCTTGTCTTTTTCTATTGTGTGCAGAAGGCTTCAGCACTTTACTAAACAAGGCAGAGAGGGAAGGCAATATAAAAGGGATGCGTGTCTGTAATCATGCCCCAAGTATCTCACATCTCCTCTTTGCGGATGATTCTCTCCTTTTGGTCAGGGCCAATGAAGAGAATGCTGTGCAAATTCAGGGAATTTTAGACCTGTATGAGCAGGTGTCAGGCCAAACAATCAATAAAGACAAATCTGTTGTCTTATTTAGTCCGAATACCAGTGAGCAAGACCGAAACGTGGTTAAGGGGGTGTTGCAAATCCAAAATGAGATAGCTAATGATAGATATCTGGGATTGCCGGTGCATGTGAGTGCTTCTCGATCCGGAATTTTTGGATACCTCAAAGACAGGTGTGGCAGAGAATTAGAGGATGGAAAGAAAAAATGTTGTCAAGAGCAGGAAAGGAGATTCTGATCAAAGCTATAGCACAAGCCATACCAACTTTTGCTATGGGCTGTTTTGATTTAACAAAGGGGTTATGTGACAAGATTAGTGCAATGATTGCAAGATTTTGGTGGAGTCAACAAGACAAGGACAAGATGCACTGGATTAGCTGGGAGAAATTAACATAGCCGAAGGAACATGGAGGGCTCGGTTTCAGGGATATGCATGGTTTTAACTTAGCGATGTTAGCGAAACAAGCCTGGAGATTACTTGCTAATCCAAACTCTCTGTGTGCCCGAGTCCTAGCTGCAAAATACTACCATGGGAGTAGTGTTATGGATGCACAAGCTAAGACAAACATGTCCTACACATGGAGGAGTATAATGTCAGGAATTCAACTGTTAAAACAAGGAGTAATTTGAAGAATTGGGGATGGTGCCCAAGTGAACATTTGGACCGATGGATGGATCCCAAGAGATGAGTCCCGACGACCATTTACACCGAGGGGCCAGTGCTTACTCACAAAGGTGGAGGAACTGATAAACCCAGAAGAGGGTGGATAGGATGAGAATTTAGTCACAAGCATTTTTTTGGGAAGAAGATGCCATGGATATCCTAGTTACTCCGGTTCATGGGGGCATGGATGACTTAGCAGCTTGGCACTTCAATTCATCGGGGCAATTTACAGTTAAGTCAACATACAAAGTGTATATGGTAGAAAAGAAAAAGAATTTAGAACTGAGAAGAGGTGGATAGAGTTCGACCATTGCTGGAAGAGTATCGGATCCCATCTGGAAAAAGCTCTGGGATTTAAAATGTCCAAAGACGATGACACATCACCTATGGAGAATGGGACACAACAGTCTAGCGCTGAGAAGTAATCTGAGGCGGCGAGGAATCCTCCTAGACACAAAATGTGTTATGTGTGGGAGGGTGGATGAAGATGGAGCACATCTGTTTTTTAAATGCAAGATGGTGAAAACGATATGGGCCAAGCTTGGCTTTGATGAAATACGACAGGCTCTGGCTGAACTGAACTCGCCGAGAGAAGTTTTGAGAGCAGTTGTGAAGATGAAACCTGAATGCCAATGTCGAGTGATCACTATGCTATACATATGGTGGTCTGAACGATGTACTGTTAGAGAGGGGGGACAGTGCAAGAATGGTGATCAGCTAGCAGGTTTGATAAGCACTTATGCAGAAGAATGGACATCATTACCAAAGGCAGTGGTGAACCAGCATATCCGAGAGAATGAAGGGCAGCGGAGTAAATGGAAACCACCTTCAGTTAATATGGTAAAACTGAATACTGATGGAGCCTTTAGAGAAAGTACAAGGCAAGGAGGTTGGGGTTTTGTGATAAGAGGATGGGATGGGGGCGTGATTAGCTCCGGCTATGGTTTCTTACAGAATGTGGAGGAAACCTTTCAAACCGAACTCATAGCATGTATGCAGGGACTTCAGGGTGCTTTGAACTTGGAAATTCAATCCCTAACGTTGGAAACAGATGCTGTAATGGTGGTGCGGACGGTGACTACCTCAGAGTACGATCTCTCGTCAGCAAGTGACCTGATTTGGGAGATTAAGTCCTTAATTAGAGGTAATTTTGTTTTTGTGAAGGTCTGTCATACTCCACGCTTATGTAATCAAGTGGCTGACTGCCTTGCGACCTTAGGGGCGGGTTTGGGTCAAGGTGCTGATCCAGTGATGGATAGCATCTCTTTCTGTAAGCGTCATCTGGTAACTGGCGATTTGCCGGTACCGTCTGAGTAATGGAAAGCCATTCGTAAAAAAAAAAAAAAAAAAACAAGAAGAAGACTAGAGGTATTGGATTAGTGTGCGGGCCCACGTACGTTCGCGGCTGAGCCATCAGAGAGGCCGGAGTTGGACCGCCACGTGACGGCCTGGTCGGGCGGCAGCTGGCCGGACCTCTGCCCCTGGAAGAAGAGTATCGCCTTCGCGAGCGCGTCGGCGTAATCGGGGTGTCCGCCGGCAGCGACATGGCTGCTGGAGCTGGAAAGGAGGGAGACGGCGACGGCGAGAAGCAATAGAGCCTGCGATGATGATGGCGAACGCATCGTCCTGGACCCTGCTGCCAATGCAGAGCTCATCATCTTCTCCACCCCGTCGCTAAAGCGCACTGCGACGCGCGTGGGGTTTTATACGGCGAGCTTGCTGCATGCGGCGAGAGGTTTGTTTGATTCAGCAAACTGCATGTTGGAGCTTTGTTTATGTTATCATCTTATCTCAGTCGAGCTCGATCTTGCTCCGAGATGCGCGCAAGTCAGAGGCGCTGATTAGTAACTTGGGATAGCATATATGGATACATGATCCAAGATTGGTTCTAATAATCCATGGCTGCTCCTGCTCATGATGATGTGTCGCATTGCTGCTAACTCCATTACCAGTGTTTGGAGTATTGCTCTGAAGGTAATCATATTGCAAGAACAATAAACTGCATGCAGCTGCTGTGACTGGGTCTTTCGAGGAGTGATACTGTGAGGCTAGTAGTAGTGGAACTTAAATGACGATCTCGTTCAGCGGGACCTTCTCTCGGTTTGTGTTTCTTGATCAGAATTGTGGCTCGGAGCTTGCGATCTCTCCGACGGGGGCGGGGGTTTGCTTGAATGTGACTTAAAGGTGCAGGACATGCAGTGGTGGTGGAATCAGGGCATGTTAGCTGAAGACCTGAAGTTACTGATGAGATGGCACAGGATAGAAGTGGGCAAGTGGCTGCTCCTGCTCTCGATTATACGTATGGCTGAATGCTATCTAAAACGAAGGGGAACGTGAAACTGCGTATGCGAGATGGGAGAGAAAGAGGGTTTAGATATGCGTAGGAATGCAAGTCGAGGTTCCAGGAGAATGAACAGCTACCATGTCGGATGGTCAGGGAACGGAGTTGCATTGCATAAAAAAAAAACACGAACACACACACAAAAGGAAAAGTAAAAACGTGGACGGTAGGATTCAAACCTGCGCAGGCGAAACCCACATGATTTCTAGTCATGCCCAATAACCACTCTGGCACGTCCGCCACATCTGTTTCAGGATTTATTTACAATTTATATATATATTTGTAGGATGCGTACAGGCGCCATCAGGGATAATGGACCCAGTGGCCAGTAACATGAGCTAATCGTCACCGTGCACGGCATACGGCAGCAGCCAGCAGGCGAAATCGATTGGGAAGTCTGCCTTTTGTGCGCATCCGGCGACACGTGCACGGTCGCTGCGACGCTGCCCTCTGGTCTTGGACTTGTAACTATGGGTTGATCGTGCATTCGTGCTCCGGCCACCGGGCCAACAACCGAGCAAGGGCGCTGCGTTCGGTTTCGTTGGTCCACTATGAACCTCGTTTTATATCTCGCGCGTCTACAATAGTTTTTTTTTTCATATACTAAAGTCTATAATAGTTAATCATGATATTACTTATGTAAAAATTATATACAATATAAAGAACAATATGTTGTACTCGCTTTATCCTAAATTATAAGACATCCCAAGAATCTCGGAGAGTCAAACTATATATTTCAAGTTTGACCAAACTTATATGATAATATAATAACATTTATGATGTCAACTAAATATTATTAGATTTGTTATCAATTATATTATTCAAAGTATGTATATTTGATATCATAAATTTATAGTTTTTTATAATTATTGGTCAAACTTGAGATGTTTGATTCTCTAAGATTCTTAAAATGTCTTATAATTTAGGATAGAGTGAGTATTTAAATATCCACTATCGGAGAGCAAGAAAGGTGGTCCTAGAGTGCGAAAAGATAGAGTGGTATAGAGAGTTTATTAAAGTGTGTGTTTTTCATTTTCTAAATTATGATGTCCTACGCTTATGCCAATTATAATGAAGTAGCTGTTTTATGTTGGATTTAATTGGACTCAGTCAAACCTTAAATCAAATAAATCCCAAGAACCATAAAATTTGAAAAGAGACAACACGGACGCCAGCTCTAGTGCTAGGGCTGATCCAGGAAAAGATGGGCCTCTTCACTAGAGTGAGCGTTGGGAAAAATACACTTACCGCCATGAGCCATGTCTTTTATTTATGCTAAGTTTGACTTGTTTAGCAATGTAATGATATTTAAGGTGTTGTTTGGTTCACTCGTTTTACGGGGTGAACCGATCACTGCGTGCATCAATTACATTAGTTCGTGTTTGTTTAATAATCAACATATTCGGCTGCCAGAGCAACAGATGGCGCGGCTGTTGAAATCAATTCCCGCTCGATTTGTGTCGATTTGTGTCGTAAAGGATTGCAGCAATAGTTTGATTAACTACCTGCTCAACCAAACAAAACAAGCAGACAACTACTCCATTCCTGTTATGTTTATGCATTTCTTTTACGTTGTCGTTAGCAGTTTGTGAACCAAACAGTATCTAAGCTGTAAACTGAATTCTTGCTTCTCTCTTAAAAATGATATAGCAGTGCTCCTTCTGATTATTCAAAAAAAAAAGAACCAAAAAAATGCTAGAGTTATTAAAAGGTATGAATGGAAAATTGAGATGATAAAGACACACACAAAGCCGCTTCCTCCTAGAGAAAGCGTTTTCTCGCTTCGGAATCGGCCGTTCTCTGTGGGCTCTGGCCTGGGCTCCTCCTCGCCGTCGTGTTCCCCTCTGAGTCTCGCGGCTTCTTTTCGCGGGCACCACCGGCCGCTTCCTTTGCCACCGCAGCCCCAGCCTCGTCCATGGAGCCCCCGCCGCTCTCCTCGTTGCAGGAGGAGGGGGAGGAGGAGCCCACCGTCGAGGACTCATCCGCCTTCTCCGCCGCCGCCGTCCCGCCACGACCCGCCACGCAGTAAGCCACCCGTCACCCGCCCCCTCCTCCCCGCAACACACAAACACACACGCACACACTTCTCGCACCTCCTAATTCTCCTTTCGGAACCACGATGCCCTAATTCGGCGCCTCTGCAGCAGCCACTCGCTCCACAAGTACGCGCCGCTGGACTGGTCCGCCTACTTCGACGAGGAGCGCCGCGTAGCCATACCCGACACCGACGACGTGAGTTTTGACCTTAGCCGGAGTTCTCCTGGGTGCTTCTGTTACGCGATGCGATCTTAATGTTGGATTCTCTTTCGTCTAAAAAAAATGTTGGATTCTCCTCTTCACTTTTATTTTTTTTTGTTTATTATTATAGGTTTTCAGTGTGTATACGGCCGGATCGGAGGGGCCCGTCGCGTTCTGCCTGCACGGAGGCGGCTACTCAGGGTAAGTCTGGCGCCGAGGTTTATCTATGAATAGTCTACACATTTTGCTGGTGAATTGTGCAATGTTCATGTTTTGGGACTTGCTGGAAATACTTAGCATGGGCACTGAGGTTCATTGGGATGGCTTCAATCTAAACTTATATATGGAACTGGGGATGGAGCATAAAAGAATTTTTAAGCAACAGCTGCTATCTGTGACATTCAAAGTTGTGGGGGCGAAGTTAGTGCTTAATGAGCTTAAAGGCTGCGCTTGAATAAACCAGTGTGAAATGCTTATTTTGTGAAATTAAGAGCTGAGAGTGCATCTTGCTGGATTTCCAGAGCAATCCTTCTGTAACCTTTTTTTTTCCCCACTGTGTGTTATTCAAAACTAGAATTCACATCTTCTGCTGCAGCTGTGTAACATTTTGTCGAATTTCATTTTTTGATTAATGATTAACCCAGAGTAGGGCACATGTTGAATGTACAGATGCTGCAATCAAATGTTTTCTTCCCGACAATGTTCACAATTGATCTTTATTCTTGGTATGGTTCTAAATAGCTAGGCTATAGCTGTGGTGTACATGCCTCTATAGGAGCTGTAGTATATATAGGTTCCTTTACGCTACAAATATGATTTGAAACCTTGCTTGGTAGGGAACACGTGAAGACAATTTTTCCCCGATAATCTTGTAATGCCTGCTTTAAATGACTTGCCTTCTTATGCAATGTTGCCATAGCAAACTTGTCTATTGGAAAAAGATGTGCTTACTTTGCTGTAATTATTCTTTGATCTGCCTTAGGCTTGCTTGGTAGGGAAGCATGTGAAGAATTTTTTTTCCTAATAATCTTGTAACTTTTGCTTTAAATGACTTGCCTTATGCAATGTTGCCATAGCAAACTTGTCTATTGGAAAAAATGTGCTTATTTTGCTGCAATTGTTCTTTGATCTGCCTTAGGCTTTCATTTGCTCTATCAGCAAATCGAATCAAGGAGAAGGTTCGTGTTGTTGCCATGGATCTACGGGGGCATGGGAAATCAACAACAATTGATGATCTGGATTTGTCCATCGAAGTATGCCCATCATGTTTCCAGACTTCTTTTCTATAATCATAATGGTTGCACTCATTCTTTTTTAGTTAATTGGTGCCTGCACTTCTGCTACATAAGTTGTTTTGTGATTTGCGCATTGCTGGATACATTTCAGTCTTTAAAAGTGTTTTTGTTGGCCTCTGCAGACTCTTACCAATGATGTCATAGCTGTTATACGTACAATGTATGGAGATTTGCCACCAGCAATTATACTTGTTGGGCATAGGTGAGTCAGCAGCATGCATTTTCCTTTTTGTTTTCTTCTGTTGCGCTCGCATTATCTGAATCAGTCTACAAATGGCTAACTAACCCTAGATGAGGCTTTCAAAGACAATATAAACAGAGTATAAGCAAGATAGGATGCGTATAATGCGTGGATTATATTGCATTGAGCCCGAATATATAGGAGTACATGGCTTGGAGGGCAAGTAGCCTCTCCTAGGGATAAGGAAGGTTATCCCGGGATTACAATCAATCCTAAACTAACCATATCCAGAGTTGTCTAATATACTCTAACATCCCCCCCGCAGTCGTAGCGGCGCGAACTCGGATCGAGAGCCAGCGTGACGAGGACCGGCAGCATGGGTGGCGCCACCGCCTGAAAAGGGCGGCGACACCAGCGGTGATGGCGTGACCACGAGCGTCGGCCATGCAGCCTGGGAGGGTGCAGCGACAACCTCATCCTTAGGAGTGTTGACGACGATGCAACAACAAACGGCAGGGCGACGCAACCCGATCTGAACAAACCTCTGGATACAATCTCGGGGTGCAACTAGCGTTGCCCCCCCAATTATCCTCATCTCATCCATGGGAGAGAGGAAGAGAGGAGAGGCATAGCGGTGGGGGCAAGGCCCGCCCATAGAGGGATCTCCACGGGGCGGGGTGCGGCCTGAGCGGCACCAGTGCTCCTGCTGCGACATCCCCAACAGCCTCTCCTACAGCTGCGACCTCGCGCTCGACGGCCAGCAACAGAGGCGACGCTGGGGAGGAAGGGGAGCAGGCCCGACGACGGCGATGAGTGGCCGCGCCATGTATCTGCCATGGTAGAGGTAGGTCCTTCTGCTGCTGCTAGACTACGACGGCGCAGCAGATCGGAGGGATCCACGCGCACCCTATGAGGGCGCTGCCCCCGGCGGAGATCGATCCCCCCGGGGGCGGCGCTAGGGCAGCAGAAGCCGGAGGCCTAGGTCTGGAACCTAGACTCGTGATACCATATAAGCAAGATAGGATGCGTATAATGCGTGGGTTATATTGCATTGAGCCTCCAGGGCGAATATATAGGAGTACATGGCTTGGAGGGCAAGTAGCCTCTCCTAGGGATAAGGAAGGTTATCTTGGGATTACAATCAATCTTAAACTAACCATATCCAGAGTTGCCTAATATACTCTAACACAGAGGAGCGAATTACCCAAATAGACCCTGAAAAGTTATTTTTTTTATCATTTTGAAAGTTCCACTGAAACACCATTTTCTTAATCGGTTCCAGCTTAGTATATGTTATCGCTTTGCTTTAAGAATTCCTCCTTTTCTCTTTTAAATTCAGCCAGCCCGTTTGTTTAGAATGTTTCTATTTCTATCTATAGCTTAAATCATTGAAAAAACTTTTTTTTTAGAACAATCATTGAAAAACCTTACTAATAGAATGGTTGAACTTCCTTTTTAGCATGGGTGGTTCAGTGGCTGTTCATGTGGCTGCAAGAAAGGAAATTCGAAATCTTCATGGGCTTGTTGTCGTTGATGTTGTTGAGGTTAGTAAGAGTTTTTCCTTATTGGCATCTTACTTTGCGGTTGTACAGTCTTAATCATTATTACTGATTCTGGCATATCTTTGTTGTACTCAGGGAACAGCAATGGCTTCACTGGTTCATATGCAGAAGATCTTAGCAAATCGGGCACAGCATTTTCCTAGTATTGAAAAAGCAGTATGTTGATTTTGACCTACATTGTTTCTGACACCTCAAATCAGCTTTGAATATGTGTAATTATTCATTGTCCTCAGTATCTTAAGAGATATCTTATTCATCACTTTAAGCTGAAATGACTCAATGAGTAACTGTCAGTCACACATATATATATGTGAGTTGTATACATCCGACATGGACACAAACATGCAAAGGCTGAAAATAAAATGGAAGAACAGCTCCTGTGTATTCTAGAAAAAAAAAAGAACTACTATACAATGAAACTAATTTCAATTTTGAATCAGTGTGATGCGTATTAAACCATGCAGTTATAACCATTCTTGCTAAGGCAGCAGTTGATATTGCTAAAATTATCTCCCCTCCTTATTTCTTGTTCAATCAATTTTGGAATTATGCAGATTGAATGGAGTGTCAAAGGTGGGCCATTAAGGAACACCGAGTCTGCTCGTGTGTCCATTCCATCTACCTTGAAATACGATGAATCACGAGAATGGTGAGCAGTACTTTGAGTAGTGTATGTTTTTAGTATTGTATCTCACAGGTCTATGCACATACAATCATGCTGGCCTGTTGGCCCCATTGCAAATGTAGTATTGTTATTATTTTCAAAACTAATTATGCTAACATACTTTGTTTCAGCTATACATATCGTACTCCTCTTGAGCAAACAGAAAAGTACTGGAAAGGATGGTATGCTTTCAATCTGATGTTTCCTTTTTTAAAAAAGAAAATCTGTCATTTACTCATGTTTTGTAAAATCGTTTGTCTTCTGATGCACTTTTTTACTAATTATCTTCTGTGATTAGTTGATACTAAAGTGCCTGTGTTTCTTTGTTAGGTATGAAGGTCTTTCAGACAAGTTCCTATCTTGCCCAGTGCAAAAGATCCTGTTGTTAGCTGGTACCGACAGACTAGACAGGTTTGTTATGTTCTGAGTATGAAGAATTATCTTTTTTTTTTTCTAGTCTATTTTCTTGATGTTACTCAACATTTAATTTCATCACCTTTTGCTAGTGACTTAACTCACTGTCATTCAATGTTTTGCTGCTTGTCAGTTGCAACAGATTGGACTTGCAAAGTCAGCCTGTAGCATATTTTATGAATTTTGGTCTATCAGCTGTTGATTATTACTGATAAACTATAAATCAAAAGGTAGAAGAAGTCAATTGTTTGTTATGATTATGGTTCGCAAAATATGGAAATTCTTGCCAGGCTTTGTTGCTAGAGCTTTTGAATGTCAAATCAGATGGGTGCTAATCAATTGTCAAAATACCGCTTTTATTGAAGTGAAACCTCTTGTAAAAGTGTTTGTCATGTTTTGAAATGTCGCTTACATTGGATGTGGAATCCTATTGTTGTTATAGTTAAGTGCTCTGAAACATCAAACACCTTCAGTCACTCGACGATACACTATTGAAGATAAATTGTGTAATGTATGGTTATTTGGTTTAAATTTTGCAGAGCTTTAACAATTGGTCAAATGCAAGGAAAGTTTCAAATGGTGGTGGTTCGGCACACTGGACATGCCATACAGGTTGGTTATAGTATGTTTGAGTTATGTTAATATATGAGTTCCTTGCATAATTCTTTCAAGGCTAGGTGCTTCTGTACCATCCCTCTAGATTCGTTCAGTTCAGTGGTTATTTCTAGAGCTTGTGATGATCCTGCTCTGCCTGAATGCTCTAGGGCTACTTTAAAAATGTTCATTAATTTGCGTACACATAGCAATAGCAGGAACTAGCAATGAAAGGTTCATTCTCCTAGTGCTGTTTATTGGTCTGTGAACTTCTTTTCTTTTGGAAGCATTGGTCTAGGAATATAGATTTATCCAACGAATTATAAATCTTTACCACTTTTGCCACATCATCAAATTGTTATTTCAGGAAGATGTACCTGAAGAATTTGCATCCCACATACTGAATTTCATATCCCGCAACAGAATAGGGCCAAACGGTGTCGAGGTCGGTAATGAACCTATCGTTTGCTCTCACCTTTACTATATGAAATATATGC